>CAUYSK010066131.1:0-103286 GCA_963575035.1 Avahi laniger
GATGATGGTCTAAAAGGAGACAAGAAGATTGAAGTGGGCCGGGCGCGGTGGCTCACGCTTGTAATCCTAGCACTCTGGGAGGCCGAGGTGGGTGGATTGTTTGAGCTCAGGAGTTCGAGACCAGCCTGAGCAAGAGCGAGAGCCTGTCTCTACCAAAAATAGAAAGAAATTAATTGGACAGCTAAAAATATATGGAAAAAATTAGCTGGGCATGGTGGCACGTGTCTGTAGTCTCAGCTACTTGGGAGGCTGAGGCAGGAGGATCCCTTGAGCCCAAGAGTTTGAGTTGCTGTGAGCTAGGATGACGCATGGCACTCTAGCCCGAGCAACAGAGTGAGACTCTGTCTCAAAAAAAAACAAAACTCTCTGCCACCCCACGGTGTTCTTGCCTTCCTGATTCTTCAGAATTCTCATCATCTAAAGATACTCAGATCTAGGGTTAAGTCCTGGCTCTGCCACTATTGGGCAAGTTATTCTATCTCTCAGAGCCTTTTTCTCACACATAAAATGGGATAATAATAGCTAACAGACCCCATATGATGGCTGTAGTGGATCTCTACAGTTTTATCTGCACAGAACCCCTGCCAGGGACAGAACTCATTTTATTCTTGTGGGAAGTCTATCCTCACTCTTAGCCCATTGGATTCAGGTGAGGCTGACCCCGTTTAGCTAGGCTCCAGGTAATCGTATACCTAACTGTGGCCTGGCCAATTTATACATTCTGTCCTTGAACTTTTGCCAGAACTACTAAATAAGAGCCATTCTCCTCCCCCTGGGGTGACTGCACTCCTAGATTGTAGTCTGGCTGCTGGTGGCCGTCCACTATGCACAGGCTTCCTGGGAATCAAAGCAACAAAGAGCAAAGCACATCTGCAGGACGCTGGAAACAGATTCCCAATGCCATTGTTGGAATATCTGAGTCCAGTCAGGTTGAAAGTCCACTCCTGACCTTTTCAGTTAATTTAGCCAACTGATTTCTTTTTTTTCTTGGTTCAGATTAAGTGTGTTCCTGTCATTTGCACTTAAGAGTCCTAACTAACCTAGTTGACATAAGAGGTAAATGAAATAACAGCTACTCTAAAGTACATAGCACAAGCCGGGCATGGTGGCACATTCCTGTGGTCCCAGCTATGCTGGAGACTGAGGCAGGAGGACCACTTGAGCCCAGGAGGTCCAGATAAGCCTGGACAATGTAATGAGACCCCCCATCTCAACAACAAAAAAAGGACATAGCACAGCATCCAGCATATTGAAGCATTCAATAAATGATACCTAGCACTGTTATTGTTCCTCTGCATTAGTTTCTTAAAGGTAGGAAGACCTAAAGTCAGGTCTACCTCCACCCTCTACTAGGGTACCACTTCATAACTTTTCTGAGACTCTAGTTTCACCATATGTAAAATTACCAACATTGCTGTAAGAAATAAATGAGAATATATGTCTGGCAAGACAGTGAAATGTTCTACAAATTTTACTTATTACTATCTTAGTCTTTTGGCTCCAATCTAACATCTCCTATGACAGATGGGAAAACTTAAGACCCAAAACCCTGGGATGTGATTTGCCAAGAGCATTGAGGAAACTGTGGACTCAAATAAGTTACCAGTCCATGCTAAGGTGGGCCCACAACTTAACAAGGGACCTGACCCTAGCATTGTTCTACTCAGTCAATACTCTAAGTCAAGCATCAATGTAAAAAGGGCTTGAGTGGTACCAGAAGGCATGTCCAGGACATAGAGAAAAAAAGAAACTAATATTGACTAAGTAACTCCCATGTGCCATGTCCTATGCAAGGTATTTCCTTATATTTCCTACTCTGGAATAATTATTTATTTCTCTTTTGGCCAATTAAAAAGATGAACTATGAGCACATACTGAAATTATCTAACTTGTTCTATCTCCAAGGAGGGAACCTAATATATAACTGGAGAAAGACACTAATTAATAAGCAAAATTTAACATGAACTCCAGCCAACTTGAACTGCTCTGTTTAAAGGCACCCTGGAATAAATAAAGGAACTTCAAAGCAAATGCCCTGTTCTAGCTTGAATGTTTTATTGAGCATATGGGGAGAGCTCCTTGACCAAAAATAAGGACAGTTAATGAGGAAAAACTGGTGCGTTCAGTCGGTCGGTTGGTTTCTGAGATAGAGCTGTCCATGGAGAGATAACTATGTTCACAGAGAAGACAGAATAATGATCTGTCTCAGAGCCTCAGAGTCTTGAACAAAACAAAGCCAGTTTTGTAACCTGTCTGAGATGCATCCTTTTCCAAATACCTTCTGTGATAATACATACACATTTCCCTTCTACTATCCCCCAAACAACTTAAATATAAATGGAAAAGGAAGACATTTCTGTTTTAAGCTGCTTGCCAACTCTATCAATGCAGCCCTTACCTTACCTTTGAAAGTGAAGTCCGGGAACAGGAGATTCTGTGCAGCATTTCTGGGCTCTACTGGAATCAGCTTTCCTTGGGCATCATTTCGAAAATGACAGTCCACACTCAGAAAGACCTATGAGGCTCCCCGGGAATACACAGTTAGCGCTAGACTCAGGCAAGTCCATCATTTCTGTGCATGTTCTCCTACACCAATGGCTACATTTCTGAGACAGTCGACCTCCAATTATTTACGGATTAAGAGGAAAAGCCTGGGCTCACCTGCAAATGCTGTGAGTTGTCAGCCATGCTATCTTCTCGCCTGCGGACTTCTTCCAATAACTGAGCGTTCTTCTTCTTTTCCAACTGTTGATTGTGCTTGAGGTTGGCCACCTTCTTATTCTGATCCTTCATATGCCTGAGAAAAGTCAGCATAACTTGGTTAAATTCAACCACTGGAAGATCCTGTCTTATAACAGACTTCAGAAATACTAAGCACAGAGTATCTAGATACGGGCTCAGGAAATAGTTGAAACCCTAGAATATTCCATTCATTCAAACATAAATATTTCCTGAGCACCCACTTAATTCCAAGTGCCAGGATGGCACCGGAGCTGCAGCGGTAGATGAGACAGGTATAGTCTTCACCCTCCATGGAGCTTAGAGTCCAGTGGGCAAGATGGACTAGCACCAAGGAGATCCGACTTAGGTTTCCTAATGTTGAAGGAAACGGATATTAATAGTATGCCGTGAGAGATGATGATGTGTGGACAGGTGGTGGGGTGGAAGGAGATGACTTTAGACACTGTGGCCAGGGAAGGCCTCCCTAAAGAAGTGAGACTACAGTTGAGAGTAGAAAGAGCTGACCAAGAGAAATGCCAGGGGAGGAGCTGCCCAGGTAGAGAAAACAACACGTGTAACTTCCGAGGCAGGGAAGAAGGAACTGGAAAGCAGCAGTGAGGCTGGCCCAGGGTTGGGGAGGGAGCAGAGGAGGAGATGGGTCTGCACAGGTAGGGGGTCCAGGCATGCAGGGCTGTGGTCCATCGTGGGGCATTTATTTTCCCCTAAGTGGTTGCTGTTCTAATTATTATTATTCTTTTGGATCATGTTCTCATTCTGAGATCATAATCCATTACTTTGATTTTGAAATAACAATTACAAGGCTCCAATCAAATACATTGTCATCACTTAGCTCAAACAGAATAACAGTTTGGCTCATCATAATGTTAAAGAAAGCTCTGGGGCTTGGAGTAAAAGTTCTTAATGAATCTATAGAATGTCCAAGTGCAAAATCATAAAGTAATCAAGTGGGTAAAAGACTAAGGATAAAGAACGGGTTAAAAACAAAACAAAACAGGAGTTACAAGCTTAATAGGGACTATTTCACCAGCAGCGTTTAGCAAAACATTCCACAGATTTAGGCAGCCATGTCCACGGCAGCTGTTATAAATCTAATCCAACACATGAGGAGGTGGGAGGGCAGTACAGGGGACTGGGAGCAGTGACCAAAGGCGGACAGCCGAGGGACAGAATCATCTGGGGTCCCTTCTCATCCTTCTAAATCCCTTCACTCCCTCTCCCCAATATTGCTACGTCAGCTGTTACTGAGCCCTGACTCCGAAAACAGGCGTTTTTGAGAATTGCTGTTCTTTTGAAAACATAAACAAGAACTAGATGATAAACAACAAACATATCAAATTGAAACAAGTTAAAATCACATGAAAACGGCTCTCCATAAGAAACTCTCATTTCTAGTCCTCATAAAATTGCGTACTCCCTACTCTCTCCTATACCAAGAAAATGAAGTTCAAGAGAATTGTTTATTTAGTCGACTGATATTAGGAATCCTGCTAATAAAAATGTTCCATGCCCGTTGTCCCAGCTACTCAGGAGGCTGGGCCAGGAGGATCACTTGAGTCCAGGAGTTCAAGTCCAGCCTGGTCAAATAATGAGACTCCACTTTCAAAAAAGAAAAATATTCTGAGCACTTCGGCTTCTTATGACTATTTACAGTACCAATTGAAGCAGTGATTTAAATATTCTTAGAGGCACTTATAGGAGGATATAGATAGAATAGAATAACCATCTCCTTAGTCATTATTTGGATTGCATAGCTTTTATCTGATAATTCCCCATTTTTCCTGTTACAGCAATATACACATATGAGACCACCAAGTTAAGCCTACATGCTAATCTACTTTTAGAAAATTATCTTTTGATTACCATAAAGATGTTAAGAATGACCTCCTGCGTTCTAACTGAATGCGTATATAGTATTTCCGAAGCTCATACTAACCTGGGGCAAGCACATTTTCCAATTCCTTAGGAAATAAGGCCAGCACTCAGTAACAGGATGTTATGGAAAGGTCAGTATGATTAGTGTGATTGTTTAATTAGAGGACATTTTTATAAAGAAATACCTTTTATTACTTGAAAGCATACCGTTAAATAGGACCAACTGCTAAATGTTTCCCCCTCACCAAGTACCAGTGATAAATAAAATATATTATTATTACAAACATCATTTGCATACTGAAAGAACTCCCACAAAGTTCTCAGAACAGTCTGAAGGGACAGAACTTACTTTCAAGGATACTGCAATGTGTTTTTCAATTCAAAAGAAAAAACAAATGCCAAATCCATGTGTCCCAACCCAATTAAGCATCAGTGGCTAAGAAAAACGGGGAACTGAAGTTCTGACACTGTGATGGAAGCCTATCTCCAGCATTCTCCAACCCTTCCTTCAAACACACCCTTATTTAAGACACTAGTGGTTGAAACAGAAAAATGGGTTGTGGATGGCACTGCTTAGGATTTGGGCCAAGGTGATGAGATCAACCATATTGTCTTCGTACACGAGACCATCAATAGGTACAGATAAAGTATGCACACTCCCCTGTAGTACTGCCATGGTTTTCAAAGATGTTTCTAGCAATCAAAGCCTTTCTTCTAATAAAAGCTTCCTTGAAACTCAAAAAGGAAAAACAGAATCGCTGTGGCAGAGGTAGAAAAGAGGCAAAGTGGGGTGGGGAACAGGTGAGCAGAGTCTCAGCTACTAGACAGCCCCTCTGTCAGGTGCCCATCAGGGAAGCCCTAAGGCTACCTGAAGCACAGGACAAAATGGCAATTTATGAGGGAGGCAGGTAGAGGAGTCATGAAATTTGAAAATACTAGATCCCTTGGAGAAGAGAAAATGCCCCCACGGATGCTCAGTGAAAAAATGACCACAGAGATTTTTGCTAGTAACAACTTCAGCATTTCCAAGAACAAAATCTGTAAGAGACCTATCAGTCTCCACGTCTTCCACCGTCACCTGCAGAAGTATGCCCACACCGAATAAATCAGGAGGCTCTCAGTTGTCGCCAAAATCTGGAATACAGGGCCCCTGGGATGCAGATTGCAACACCTTCCTGCTATCCTGTCCCAGAAGAAAGTGTCACTCTTTTCCAAACTCCCACCCACTTGGAAACCCGGGCAGTTTCAAGGCTCTGCCAGAGACGACCTGATCCACGTTCTGAAAAAAAGTTTCTTTGGAGTGAATTTTTTTCTCTAAGAAAACAGTATTAAATATATCCAAGATACAAATTTTAAAAAGATAAGAATTATGAGAGGAAGGGTATTTGGAAAATATAGTGGTAAGGTCAGTTTTGAATGTTCAACTTAAACTGACCAGTTTATAACAGTTTCAGAAAGCAAGTCGTATCACTTTCAAAATTCAGCCATCATTAAGGAATCTGGATTAAATTAAAAATTTCCAACAGGTGTCAAGGTCAACAATGGCAACCATATTAAATATGAATGTCAGAGAGAACAGAATCCTGCTTTTTTCTTTAGAATAGTCTATCAAGTTACAATTAGAATGTATTCTCAAACTTGCTGGTGAGAATGTTCCAGGGAGTACAGGACAGGAGATGCACATGTTTCTCTAAGGATGTGTGTATATTTGCAAAAAAAAAAAAAAAGAGAAAACCAAAATTTCTCTTCTTGTAAAATCTCAACAGAAACAAAAAGATGTCTTTTTTTAACCATTTGCTCTCAAAAATTTAAAAGATTGACAATGTTCATCGCTGAGAGGATGCAGGGATCCAGCTCTCTCATATGTGGCCAGGAGAAGTATAATTAACAAAAGTATTTTTGGGAATCAATTTGGCAATATCTACCAAAGTGCCATACCTTTTGCCCAAGCAAACCCTTCTAGGAAGGTAGTCCACAAAAATGCTTGCACCCATGTACAAATATGTTATAAACATTTTCACTATAACTGTAAAATTGAAAATTTGAAAATTGTCTAACTGCCTATCAGAAGGAAACTGACTGGAGAAATTAAGTATATTCATAGTATGGAATCAGGCTAGCTAAAAAGATTAAGGCAAAATGAAATATGGACATGGAAAAACCTTCAAGATACACTGTTAATTGAAAAAGAAAGCAGGTAGCAGAATAATTGAATCATACATATAGTCTGATCTTACTTAAGTTAAAATATGAAAGCCTATGTGGATGAATATATACACACATGCATGTAAATGGGAACTCCTGGAAATCCCACACCGGTCTATAAATGACGGTTACCAATAAGGAAAAGATTGGAACTGGGAAGAAGGCAAACTTCAGTTTTTACTGTGTGCATTTGTGTGTGTGTGTATGTGTGTGTGTGTGTGTGAGAATAGGGTATAAATACATGCAGATGCACAGGTGAGTGCACAAGTCAAAGATTTTTGACCAAGCAAAATATAAAACATTGCCAATGAGGATGTGAAAAAAAAGAAAAAGAAAAAATATAGAACACTGCCATTATCCAGCCTCATGTCCCTTCCCCCTGCCCAGAAGTAATCACTATTCTGACTTTTATTTATATGGTTTTGTTTTGTTTATTCTTGACTTTTATACACATGGAATCATACAGTATATATCCTTTTGTGTCTTCTTTCACTCAGCATAAGGGGTTAAGATTCACGTGTATTGTTGTGCATATCAGTTCATTCCTGCCTACTGCTGGGTAGTATTCCATTATATGAATATATTAATACTACAGTTTGATTAGCTATTCTGTTGTTAATGGATATTTGGGATGTTTCACTTTTTTTTTTTACTGTTAAGAATAAAGCTGCAATGAACAGTCTCCTATCAGCCTTTTTGGGGGCATATGCTTTCATTTCTCTTGGATAAATTAAGTAGATGTATGTTTAACTGCGAGTATAAAATGGTACAATCCCATGGAAGACTGTTTCTGGGCCATATGCATCTCCTAGGAGCAGCTGCAGTACAGTGGCTGATAGCATAAACTTTGGAGCTAGACTGCCTGGGCTCCCATCAGAAGTCTGCCATTTCTAACTATGTGACCATGGGCAAGTTCCTTAATCTCTCTGTGCCTCAACTTCTTCACATGTAAAATGGGAATAATAACTGAATCTAAGTCAGAGGGTTATTGTGAAGGGTTGATGAGTTAGAGTTAGTACTGGTAAAACGCTTAGAACAGACCGCAGCATGCTCACTGTTTCACTCTTAGCTCAATAAGAGTCAATCATGTCTTGTGCAATATTTTGCACACATATTTAGTGTCTTGTTTCCCATACCAAAATAGCAGGCATTTCAAATACTCAAACAGTGGACTTTGGAATGCATTATGAAATGCTTTTTGTCACACATTTAGCTTCAACTTGTGCTTTCCTTAATAACAGTAAGAATTACATTTCGGTAGGTTTTCCTGATGGAAGCATCGCAGGAAGATCATGACAAGCATGGGGAAGAAAGTGGGATCCTGAGACGACTGCCCAAGTAGATGGGCCACACACACACAATGGAAGCTGACAATGCATACTGCATGCAGAATTTCCAATAATAGATGCTTTTACTTTTTTTTTTATTTATTTCAGCATATTATGGGGGTACAGATGTTTAGGTTACGTATGTTGCCCTTTCCTCCCCCTCCCCCCTAAGTCCGAGTTTCAAATATGTCTTTAAATGCTGAGATGATTCCATTTTTTGATGCTTGTAAATACCATTCAGGACTTCAGCAAAGCTATAAATTTCAGAAAGCTACCATAAATATTGTAAAGATATTTTTAAAGCAAATATAAGTGTGTTAAATGTCATGAGCGTGATATCCCTTCCTGGAAGAGAAGGAATCTGGCCTGTTGTGGCTACTTGAATTCACTCTCTTTCCAGCCAAGAGCCAGGCCAAGGTCTGGGGAGTTAGCTCCAGAGCCAAATCTCTTGGACTTCGCATCTTATGGCAGCCTCTCAAGAGCAGCTCGACTATTTGGCCACTAGCTCTGATGATGGTCTGCTGCTTAAGTCTTTGTGTAAAGCCTTCAGTGGGATGCCCAAGCTCATCTCCCCAAGCTTTCAGTCTTGGCTTCTCTCCCTGCTTTAGTCCTCCTGCCTTCCCTACTAACAGTACTTGCTTGCTGGAGGTGACCACCATCCTGTCTTCTGCCTCCTCTGTGGTCCTGGGGGCTATACAAGAACCAAGAGACAAGGCTACCTTCAGTTAAAGCACAGAATGGCAGCATACCTTTAAAAAGACAACATTTTATCACTCACCAGGCCAGGAGGATATACCCAGAACTTAATAACAAAGCTGAAGAAAGAAAGTGCTAAACCGTTAAAGGCAAGGGAGTGTTCAGATTTGAACACTTGAGAAGTGAAGCTTCCCAGAGGCAAAGAGCATTGCAGCCTTGTGCAATATTGTGTGCACCTTGCAGTATCAGGCCCTACCAGCAAAACTTTCCTTGGAGGAGATGATCCTATCAGGCTATTCCTCACGCAGCCTGATGAAATGATTCAATCATTTTGAGACCAATGGGGTTGAAGGGCAAGACAGTAAGATGCTCAAGACCAAAGACTTTGTTGCCAGATTGGCTGCATCCTCACTGCAGCTTCATCCTTTACCATGTCTGTGACCCTGGCCAAATTATCTTACTGGGGATGGGGGCGTTAAATTATTTAATAAACCTAATCTTCAAACAGTCCCAAGCACACAGTGAGTGCTTTATAAACATCAGCCTGATTCCCCTGCCCCAAACCCTCCTCTAGAGCACATATCCACTCTCCCTACCTTCACCTTTGACCTTCCCACCCAAGCCAGGAAGACCTTGGGAGCAATCTTAGGTTACATCATAGAAGGTCACAATTAGCAAAAGAAGAGTTTATTTTCCTTGCAGATATTTCACTCTGGGGAGAGGTTCTGAAGGGCTGACTTCCTCCAAATGTTCTCCCTCATTCTGACCCTGAAGAACCCTTTCCCCCAAATATCGACTGCATACACCTCAAATGCGAATGGAACCCAGTGACTAAGAGCTGAAGCTAGAAGTGGTGGGAACCTATTCAGGAAAACCCCAAGGATGGAAAGCAGAGAAAGTGGGGTGATGGCTAATGACCCCTTGCCCCTCCAAATGGAACTCGTAGGACGGGTATGAGCCCATAGAAAACTCAACGGGGAAAGGCAAGTCTCATTTCTCACCCTCCTCAGGACTCAATGTTCAATCCATGGGCATCTAATATTAATAGTAAGATGCCCTTCCTAGCAAGCAGACGACACACAGTTGTAAGGGTCAGGTGATTAACAAGCCTGGCTCTGATTTACTATTTACCAAATAAATTTCTTATCGTTTGGCCTCCTATCTAGGTCTGGTGACCCAGAGGGCACAGGGTGGTCATGCAGGTCTGAGCATGGTAGCCCTGGGATGGTTACTTTTCTCATTGTCAAGCACTAAATGTGTTATCACACCGTACATCCCCCTCACTGTAGACTGCAGGACGTGCTCAGGCTTCTCAGCCCACATGGTTGAAGCTGGTGGTGGATTCACTTCCAGGAGGGCTCAAAGCAGGGATCCCCTGTCACCTGTGCTTGCCCAACAGGCATCCCCTGCTTCAGTGAGTTCTGGCTCTGTATATCCCCTGGTGCCTCGACGCCCTGCCGGGAGCCAGCAGTGCAAGAGTACAGACAGGGAAACGGGGAGCGGCAGACCCCTCTTCTCCATCACTCCTGCTGCCACAATAGCTCAAGCCACCACCACTCCCCGCCTGGGCCACGATGCTCTTCCCTCCTCCCCAGTCTCCCTGCTTCCACTCTCGCTTCCCTTTGAATCCATTATCCACTCAGCAGCAAGAGCAAGTCTTTCAAAACAAGTCAGATCATGCACTTCTTGACATACAATCCTCCCATAGCTTTCCATTTTCCAAAGAGCAAAATCACAGATTTGAGGACTTAGGCCAGCCAGTCTCACTCCATCCCATTCTCACCTTTAGTCCCAGAATCCAGAATCCACTCTTTCAGTCCTTACAGCACACCACTCCTTCCCACCCGGGGCACAGGCACAGACCGTTCCCTCTGTCTGGAACTCCTCTCCACAGCCACCATTCTTCCTGCAGTTGCCCTTCATCCTTGGGTCTCAGCTAAAGAACTGCCTCCTCAGAGGGCCCTTTTCTGAGCACCAAATCCAAGGATGTCTCCTCCCCTCACTGAAAATCTCTCTGCCTGCACCCTGTGCACTTGCCTCACAGCACTCGGCACGACGTGTGATCTTACATGTATTTGCATTTTGAATTGCTCATGGACCATCCTACCAGCAGACAGGCATTACTGCCAGGACAGAGTCCATCCCTAGGGTGTTTGTTATTCACCAGAGTGAAGGAATGACTCTTAACCACACCCTCTCTGGCCCAAGTTACCATCATCTCCGAGCTGCATGAGGATGCTGCCTCCAACTGGTCCATCTAATCCACTCTCCACAGGGCAGAAGAAAATGCACAGATGGATTCCATCTTCCTCCCATGCAAAACTTGTCAATGGATTTCTACTACCTGTGAAAACACCCATGCCTCTCTCCATGACTTCTCCCAGATCTAACTCCTACCTCCCTGAGTTGTATCTCATCCTTCTCACCCCATCCACACTGGCCTTCCATTTGGACATGCCAAGCCCGACTATTCTCAGGGCCTCTGCACAAGCATTGTCCTCTTCTAGAAACTCTTAACCTCACCCCTACCCCAGCCCTTTACAGCTAACTCATTTATCCTCTCACCTCAATGATATCCTCTGGAAGCCTTCTTGGTCTACAGAGAAAGTTGGGTCCTTCTGTTACAAACTCCCATGTCGCCGCCACAAACCCCTCACACTTCTGGTCCTTTCCTGTCTTCCTTGTTCTGCTATAGGCACTTTCTGCATAGTGATCACACCTGTCTTCTAGTCTTCTCTACACGAAGGGTCTAGCACAATGCCCAAGCCATTGTCACCAACAGATTTCTGCTGGATTGAATTTAATTCTGAAACCCACCCTCTCTTTGGTCCAAATATTAAACAGGCTCCCTTTTGTATGTCACAAGCTTTATGTGAACTCTAAAAACTATTTATGAATGTGTATCTAGGGATTTACATGAATTAGTATTATTCTCCTACATTTGTTTTCAGAAATTTCTATTTTAAGAAAAAGTTAAATCTCATAAAATGATTATCAGTTTACTATCAATGAAATGGTACCCAAAAAAAAAAAAAACAAAAAAACCACAGAAATCTGGACTGATGATAAATATCAACTAGTATTATTACCTAGTGCTAATACAATAAAAACATAAGAGTTCTCATTGCTATAAAGGTCATTTTAAAATTAAACTGAAAATCTAAGAAGCTGAGGCCAAACCAAACACACACACACACACACACACACACACATACACACACACACGCGCGCGCACGACACACAAAGGCCTGGGTATCTCTTTCCTAATTTAATTTGTATTCAACACATGGTGAAAAACGTCTACATAGTTTGTGGAAAACTGATGGCCTCTTCTCATTTTTGGGTCTAAGAAAAACTATTCAAATTCTGGAAAAGTAGTCAGCAAAACTTGTTTTTTTGTAAAGGGTCGGATAATATCTTAGACTTTGCAGGCTCTCCAGCCCCTATCAAAATCACTCAACTTTTCCTCTACTTTGTCATGGTAGTGCAAAAGCAGCCACAGACAATATGTATACAAATGTACAAGACTGTGTTCCAATAAAACTTTATTTACAATAACGGGCAGCAGGGCCAGATTTGGGCTATGGGCCAAGTTTGACAGATCCTGGAGTCTACAACATGTACAAATAATCGCATTGCAGCAAAGGCTCATATCATTTACTCTGTGAAATCACATGATGTTCTCTAAGTACTTTACCTATATTAGCTTATTTAATTCTCACAACAGCCCTACTAGTTATGTTGTATTTGCTTATTTCTTTTACAGATAAGGAAAATGCCCAAAGCTACAGAGCTAGTGAGTGTTAAAGCTAATGTTATTCTCACTCAGTCTGGCTCCAGAGACTATGTCCAATCCCTTAACCTCTCTGGTGTGCCAACCAACTGTGGAGAATATGGCAGAGTTTCTTCCCACCACTTTCCTGCTTTCTCTTCTTCTAAGCAGCCAAGAAAATTCTATGGATCAGAAACGGAAAATCTCAGAAATGGAAATCTCTGTTCTGTAGTCCAGCCACTTCAAGAAACATCACTCTAACCTTCATGGAATACCGCTGGGCAGCAGCTTGGTTGACTATTAGAGAACTGGATACAGATGAGGTCATTATTTGAGAATGTTAGCTTTCCACTAGGGGAGCTTCAGAATGGAAGGTGAGAGCTTAGCAGTAAATGGCACAGTGGCAGCAAGGGTGACTGAAAGGAGGACCCAGCTAGGAAGCAGAACACAAAACCAACAAGGGTGCCGTGCAATTTCCCCATTAATTTCCGTTCTCTGAACCTGTTAACCTCAATGTGACCACTTTTTGAACAAATTATTAGGTTGTATGGATGAATCTACCCCCAAAGCAGAAATGTTTACTGTATTTCACATCCTGGAGCTTCATTCTATCACAATGAGTTTGGTTCTTCTTCCTGTACAAACAGATTGAGTCAGAGATAAAGAGTTTGGAGACAAAAATGAGTGAAGATAAAAGTAGAAGCTCAACAAAAGGGAAAGTAAGAGAAGGGCAAAGGGGCAAGGGCAGTACAGATATCAGGCAACGCGTTGCTCTGAAGACAGAACTTCTGGACCCTGGGGGCAAGCCCGAGACAGGGCAAGACAGAAGACTGAAACTCCTACCCTGTTGCCACCTCATATCTTCTCTTTGCACATCATTCACTTCTTTTCAAATCAAAAAATGGAATCTGAACACTTTAAAAACAAAACATTCGTATAATTGCCACAATTCCATGGAGTATTGTATCCTTCTAAAAGCCTACGACTCCACTGTTAGACACAGGCACATTAGGGCCAATTTGGTAGGGTGTCAGCTGTATTTACAGTTTGGGGTAATATAAAAACATATGGAAACTGTGAAAATTGACCCCCAGGGGGCTAATGTTGGAGGAAACCAACATTCCACAGTCTGGCCAGAGGTTGGGGGCGATTTGCCCAGACAATATACAGCCCAAGCAGCCTATGAGCACGAGGGGCACTTTGTGCATGCAAGACCTATTTTTATTGCATCCAATCTGGAATTAGGCTGTAGCAGCCTAGACATAAAATAAAACGGAGGTGTAAGAAGATAAAAATCTTGTATGATGGCTTTCCAAATTAGAGTACAAAATAATGTGTTGGAGTTTATATTATTTGCTATCGGAAATCAATTTTAAAATATTGTTAAATAATAAAAACACTCTCTGTTTTCAGATGTCCAATTAAGAATTATGAATTAGCACTGACCATGCTAAGCAACGCAAAAATATGACTGCAGTTAAAAGAAACAACATCCTTATGTGGAGGGTATTTTATACCCATTTTACAGACAAAGAAACAGAGGCTTAGAGAGGTTCAATAATTTGCCCAGCATCATACAGTTCATAAGTAAGAGATGCAAAATTTGAACCATTGTTTCTATGATGCCAAAGATCATGGTCTTATCTATTATGCTATATAAAAATAATAAAATAGTATCAGATATTATTATGAGACCTTTGTCACAAAAGTGAATGGAACATACTAACCAGGCCTAGACATTCCTTTTTAAAAGTTACAATCTTTTTTTCTCTATAAGGTAGGCAAAACACTAGCTTCAATAAAGTAAGTTATACTCTCTTTAGGGTCTGTCTGAGAAGTAGCTTATCAGACCATCCCAAAGATAATTTAGACCAGTGTTGAATTAGATTTCCATTGCTGCATAACAATTTACCACAAACTTAGCAACGTAAAACAATATTCATTTATTATCTCACAGCTCCTGTGGTCAGAAATCCAAGCACAGCTTAGCTGGTCCCTCCGTTCATGGTCTTACCAGGCTGAAATTAAGGTGTCAGCCAGACTGCATTTCTAGCCAACAGCTAGCAAAAAGCTGGGAACCTCAGTCATATAGCTACAAGAACAGGAATTCTGCCAACAACCTGAATGAGTTTGGAAGCACATTATTCCCCAGTTAAGCCTGGGAAAGAAATGCACAAGTGCCCTGCCAGGTGGCCCTTTACCTAGGCAGTACACAGGATGGCTGGTTCTTCAAGGCTAGCAAGAGAATCTCTCTCTCCAGTCTGCTAAGATGGAGCCTTACATAATACAGCATAATCATGGAAGTGGTAGCCCAATACCTTTGCCATATGACATACCCTATTCAAGGAACGGCATCCAGCACTTTGCCATATTCTATCAACTAAATGCAAATCATAGGTCCTGCCCACACTCAAGTGGAGGAGATTATATGAAGGTATGAAAACCAGCGGTCGGAGAGCATGGGGCTACGTCAGAATTCTGTCTCCCATATGCACTATCCAATAGAACTTTCTGCAATTATGGCCATCTTTTACTTCTACGCTGTTCAATGCAGTAGCCACTAGCCACCTGTGGCTATTGAACACTAAAATGCAGCTGGTACAACTGTAGAAAGGATTTTTAAATAGTATTTAATTTTAATTAATTTAAATAGTCACATGTGGGTAGCGGCTATCCTACTTGGACAGCACAGATTTGGACATTAACTAATGTCCAAACTGTGTTAATTATTTTTTAAAAACTTTTTAAACATTTGTTTTAATTTTTTAGTGTTATTCTAAAATTCACTGGCATAACTTTTTTATTGCCAATTTCCAACAGTTCTTAGCAACTACCTTAGTATCTACCTAACAGACTTCATTTTTCCATTGTCCCAAACTTCTTCCAAGCCATTTTCATCAATGCAACCTAAGGCATCTCGGAAGGCTTAACTTGTGGCCAACGAGGGGTTATGGTAATTTATGCATCCTTACACTTTCCCAAGTATTTATCCCCATGACAACACGCTGCAAAAATAAGTGCCTGTTCTTTCCACTCTTCTCATAACTCAAACCTCTTCTCTTAGCCCGATGTGAATGAGTAAAACAGAATCAGTGGTGGGTGGTAGAAGAAACAAAAATCAATGAAGGATAACAAAGTGGCAGAATTATCGACGAAGAGGGCGGAAACCACTTCCCCCTCAATTATATGAGAGGACAGAGCAAACCACTTCCTCACGCAATTGCCTCGGCACAATTAACCACTTCCAAAATGCATCGCTGCAATGCCACCTGTTTCAGTTTCACCTGATGACATGTTTTTCCTAACTCAGTGGTTTCCAAACAGCACTTGCTCTACGGTATGCTAATAACTGCTATCAAAAAACAAAAACACAAACAAACAAAGGGATAGGATTAAATAAGTCTTGAGAGCCCATCAGCAGATTCCTGACCCCAGGAACATCAGCCTTCCCTCTCATGCTTCCCTGTTCCTCACCAAGCCTATATCTTCAAGGGACACAATCCCCCATACTAGAATCGTGATAGGATCTTTCCCTGGTGGTTATGCAGGAAAATCCTGGGCACCCACAGTGTTTCATGCCCTTTCTAGTCTTCACCTGGATGGCAATGCTTCTGCAACTCCCAGAGGCAGGATGGCCCAACTTTTAGGAATATTGCCCTACCTAAAATCCACAGAGCAGCCACCAGGACCCCCAACTCCCGTTCATAAGCACACATGCTACAGAACGTAGCATTTTATCAGCATCGCTGCAGATGAGGCAATGTTCATGTTATATACACATCTCATTTAATCCTCGTGACAACTTAATGACATAGATATTGTGTCGACCAGAAAATGAGGATGAGCCAGTAAACAACTTGGTTAGAGAGCTCAGCCAGCCAGAGGGAGGCAGTGCTGGGTTCCACCCTAATCTGTTAGACTCCAAAACTCTTGTCATTTTCCTAACCTGACATTGCTATTCTCACATTTACCACACTTGCTAATTTTCTATTATCACAGTTAGCCAGCATAATCCCTGCTACTAAAAAGAAAATCCCACTGTCCAGCTATGAGACTGTTTTTCTAAAACTATGTCACTCCCGCCTACCATGGGCTGTTCTAAGTGCCTTCTCTGCTTCTCACCACAGAAAATCAGTAAATACGCATTAACACATACCAGACAACACGAACATATACACATACATATATATTTATATTTCACACACATATGCATATATTTATGTATTTCCTTTTATATTTATATTTATATTTATATTTATTTCACACATACACACACCCCTGAAGAGTGCTTGCAAAGGCATCTCCACTTTACACATAGGCCTTGGCCACTGTATAAAACAGACACCACAGGCTGGGCACGGTGGCTCACGCCTGTAGTCCTAGCACTCTGGGAGGCCGAGGCAGGAGGATCGCTCAAGGTCAGGAGTTCGAGACCAGCCTGAGCAAGAGCGAGACCCCGTCTCTACTAAAAATAGAAAGATATTAGCCGGACAACTAAAAATATGTAGAAAAAAATAGCCGGGCGAGGTGTCACATGCCTGTAGTCCCAGCTACTCAGGAGGCTGAGGCAGAAGGATCACTTAAGTCCAGAAGTTTGAGGTTGCTGTGAGCTAGGCTGATGCCACAGCACTCTAGTCAGAGTGAGACTCTGCCATAAATAAATAAATAAATAAATAAATAAATAAATAAATCAGTCATTCATTCATAAATAAATAAATAAACAAAACAAAACAGACACCACATAGACTAAAAACCATCTGGGACTCTTTGAAGACAGACAGAAGTAAGCTTGCTCTAACATTCCTCACACAGCACCCAAGGAAACCACTTACCAATAAATAGCTAAGGTTTGAGAAATAGCTAAACTTAGGATAATGGATTATTGACTTTTTATTAAACATAGCTACAGCATAATTTAGAAATGAGAAATAATTTAAAGTCATATTGTACAGACTGATTTTTCTATAGGTAATAAGTCACATTCTAATTTTTTATTCTTGTAAGAAAAACACCATCAATATTAATTAGATGAATATGAAAAATATTTAAGTAAGATTCAAGACAAAACAGAAAAAAGGAATTCATTTGCAAAAACTGAGTGATTTGCTCTGCTAATAGGGTCTCGACCTCATATTTCTCCGCCTCTGCAGTGATTCTGATTACTATTAGGCTCATTTGCTGATATACATTCCAAATTCTTTCTTGTGGAACCTTATAAAATCAGAATTCTTCCTTCAAAGGAGAAATCAGCAAGAAAGACTTTTCCCTTTCCCAACTGAAGAAACTGAAAACCCCGCTGTAATCCATATATCCAAAGCCCAACCCATGAGGACAGCAACATTCTATTTGCTAAGGTTTAAACATGTCCCCCAAAGTTCTTGTGGTAGAAACTTGACCCCTATGTAGCAGCGTTGAGAGGAGGGGCCTAACGAGAGGTGTTTGGGTCCCAGGGGCACCATCCTCATGAATGGATTAATGTTGTTATTGCAGAAACGTGTTCCTTATCAACACGCAAGTTTGGTCCTCTCTTGCCCTCTCTTGCCCTTCTACCCTCTGCCATAGGATGATGCCGCAAGAAGGGCCTCATCAGATGCCAGGTCCTCGATCTTGGACTTCCCAGCTTCCAAAACCATGAGAAATAAATTTCTGTTCATTATAAATTACCCAGTCTGTGCTATTCTGTTATAGCAGCACAAAACAGACTAAGACACTATTTGAAAATAATATGTCAGATTCTTAATAAATTTTTATGCCACAGTGAACTCAGGTCCTGTGTTGCTTATATTTTTAATTAATTTATTTTCTTTCCACTTGAGGTCTTTATTTTTTAATATTAAATTTTCATATGGGTTTTCTAGAAAATCAGGATATTTGTTAACATTCCAAATGTAGAAGTGACATGACAAGGAACCGTAGCTTCCCTGGCTGTTGGTTTTTATTTTCTGCATTGTTACTTAGAGGAAACTAACTAAAGGAAAAGTCCTGGCAACACCTGAAAACATGATGATTAAAAAAAACAAAAACAAAAACAAAAACAAAAACAAAACCCACAGATTTCTCCCTGACTGAACTGTTGGGAGTTGGATATTTTATAATATAGATTTATAAATCTCTATCAACTGAAAGCATTTCCCAGGCAATTAATCAAGGGAAACTTTTATGTAAAAACACATCTCGATTGAGCTGTTCACATAGGAGCTTGCAAGCTGCAATGACTAATTATAAATCTCAGACCTGTGCAGTTTGCTGAAATGCTTTTCTTCAGGCCATTAAAAATACTGTGATAACATACAAATTCGGCAAAAAGAATAAACTAACTACGGCAAGTTACAATTATAGAAAGGAATTATTCAAAGTATGTGACCTTTGCACAAAATGGTACACGTTTATTTGATACTACAGACTCTCCTCTATTTTGCCCCTTTGATAGGTCTGTGTAATTCCCACTAACAATAATGAGAGATATGTGCTAAAAATGAATAGCTGCTAACTCCAGCCATCTGTGCATTCCTGGTACAAATAAAACTGAATGTCATCACTACCCTATTGGATTTCTCGGTAATGCTCTTTGCTGATAAGAACTTTGAAAAAATACCAATGACTTTTTTTCTTTTTCTTACTCATACAAAGCATGCCCATTCCCCTTCTACATAAAGGGGTCCATTCTACTCAGAATCTAGGCAGCCACTGAGAGGTGGGGGTGAGATAAATCCCTGCTTATCAAGATAACTGTTTCCCCACTCGGTATAAATGGAACAAAGTATACCCAGACTCGAATGATTAAAATGGCCAAATTCTTAGCAGGTTAACTCATTACTTTTCATCCTTCTCCTGCCAGCCCTGAAAGCTAAGTAGCTGTCTTAACAGCCTGCAGCAATCACTTCCAAACAACTCTCTTGCCCTACATCTATGCTAAAATGGAGTTAATTCATTTTTCCTTCATGAATTACTGGCTGTCAAAAATTTGAGAAAGGTCCCAAGCTCTAATGGAGACCTTTGCAAAGAGAGACCATGTGCTATAGAACCCAAGATGCTATGCTAGGGGGCCAGAAAAGCTGGAAGACTGGAAAGCCAAGCTGCTGGGCAGGAGACGTGTGCATCACCAACGTGTATCTGCGAAGAGAGAGGCCGCTATGACTGCCTAATTACAGCCAAGCATCTCTTCAGTCGGGCTGGGAACACACAGCGCCATGGGGCCATGCAGTTATACCTTCACTTCCCTTAGCAGCCAGTTCATCTGCAGTAAGCCAACCTTTTCAAGGGCCCCTTCATCCACCCCTCTTGGGGGTGGGTGTTAAGTCCTGCTTCCAAAAACCCAGGGGTCTAATTATCAGGTAGATCACTTCTTCCTCTAGAGCCACACAGAAGGCTGTGGTGCTTGGGATCCTCTCTTAGGTCTGATCATTAGATCTGCTTTTATATGACATACGATGACAGAACTGCTAAGAATATTTATTAGCTTGGCTAACAACTAAAGAAAAAAATGGTAATCACAGCTCTCTGGAGAGGCTTTTTAAATTTCATTTTATGGCACTATAAAATGAGGCCATACCCTGAGCATTTAAACGGGCAAATTATTTGGTTGGAAGTGGCTCAAGTTTTGAAGTTCCTTCACATCACTAGATATAAAAACTAAGCAAATATTCAAGGTAAGGGTCCATTTCGAAGGTAGCTAAGACCTGACCGAAAGAGGAGAAACATCTATTTCATATGTGGCCACATGTATGTTTGTCGGAGTACATATGTTTGAGGTCAAGGTTACACTTTTTAAAAGTTCTTAATATTTGATAAACTGTCTTTTAATCTTACTTCATCACACCCTCAGAAAAGCAGTGCCAGTTTAATGCTGTCAACTGGTAATTTATTTGTAAGCAACATATTTAGTTATAATAGTACAAATCTACTTGCTTTCTCTGAGAGCATAATTTTTTAAGCTATCCCTCTTTCAACTTATTAAAAATATTAACTATTGTGTTTTGGATAGGATTTTTAATAGAATATGTCAAATACAAGTGTAAAATTACTAATATAAAAGAAAAAATTAGACTCATATCTAATAAGGGTCTAGTATCCAAATAATTCACACAATAAAAAGACAAATGACCCAATTAAACATGGCAAAGGATCTGAATAGACATTTCTCCAAATAAGATATACAAATGGCCAATAAGACCATGGTAACATGCTCAGCATCACTAGTCACTAAGGGAAATGTAAATCAAAACCACAATGAGATACCACTTCATACCCACTAGGATGGCTATGATCAAAAAGACAAACAATAGCAAGCATTAGTGAGAATTTGGAGAATCTGGAACAATCCAATGTTGCTGGTGGGAAGATAAAATGGCATAGTCCCTTTGGAAAACAATTTGGCAGTTCCTCAAAAGTTAAACATGAAGTTACCAGATGACACAGCAATTCCATTTCTAGGCACATACACATAAGAAATGAAAATGTATGTTCAAACAACAACTTCTTCGTAGGAGCATTTTTTATAACAGCAAAAAAGTGGGAACCCAAAAGTGAATCAATGAATAGATAAAAAAATGGTATACTCATACAATGGAATATTATTCATCAATAAAAGGGAATGAGGTACTGATACACGTTACAACACGGATGAAACTCAAACACGTTATGCTAAGTGAAAGAAGGCGGTCATAAAAGACCATATAATGTATGATCTAAATTATATGAATACCCCAAATACTCAAATCTTTAGAGACAGAAAGTAGATTAGTAGTCCCCAGGGGCTGGGGGAAGGGAGGATTGAATAGTGAAGTGGGACGGGACTGCTAATCGATACGGGGTTTCTTTCTGGAGTGATGAAATTTTAATTCCAGAATTAGATAATAGTGATAGTTGCATGACCTTATGAATATACCAACAATCACTGAATTAAAAGAAAAAGTTATATTCCCCCTCCATTTTCCCCAATAACCACTCCCACTGTTAAAGGCTTTTTGTCGATCTTTCTAGAAAGTTTTTCAGCAAAAGGCAAACAAAGACACACATCCCTTTAAAAAGACAATGGACAATGCTATACATTTCACAATATGTCCTGGACATCGTTCCATGTCAGAAACATACAGACTGGAGCATGGAGAAGGGGGCCAGGGACAGGCAGTGCAGCTGAAAAAGGAATGCCAGGCAGGAACCTGAATTACCCTCTGGGTGGTGAAGGAGCAAGGATCCGTATGTTCCTTGAATTTTCAGATGTCTATAGCACAATTCTGTCTGGATATCCCACATATTATCTCAATATATTCAAAATTAAAATCTCAACTGTGCCCTCACCAGAGCCAAAATCACCCTCCTTCTTTTGCACTCTCTGTCCATAAAACTCATTCAAGATTGAGAGTCAAGGAGTAAGTCCTCCATCTTCCTATGACATCACACGCACAGATCACCATGCTCTGCCCTTCTAATTTAATTTGTCTATCAAAATAGTTACTCCCTCTTGATTCTTACTGATGACACCTTAGCTCATGCTTTTGTCTTCATTGTCCAAACACAGTAATAGCTCCCGTCTGGCTTCCCTGCTGCCGATCAACATACTGTCCTTCCCTCTGTCCTTCCATCCATTCATCCATCTATTCATCCAACAGTTATTCATGGAGCACTAACCCAGGGTTAGGCACAGAAGACGCGAAGGTGAAAGGATGCCATCTTTACCATTAGACAGTTGGAAGTTTCGTGGAAGGGAGAAACATGGAGCTGGGAAATGACTACAAAATGCTTTTTACAACATTAACTAAGTACTGACAGAACACCACGGAACTACTGTCTTTGGGGAGGAATCAGAAGCTGACGTGTGAATTGGGACTTGCAGGGTGTTCAGGGGTTTTCAGATAAAGAGAGGGAAAGGGGCAGGTAGGCGATGGGAAGGTACGCTCCGATGCAGAGAGATGGGAAAGGTCTTGCGAGAGCAGGAAATGAGGAAGGATTCAGTGAAGGCAAACGTCGGATGGAAAATGAGGGGTGGAGGGTTTTGTGTGTATGTTGGGGTTTAAGATGAGACTTGAACGCAACCCAGGGCCAGACTGTGAAGAGCTCACAAAGCTCTTTGGGGTGGGGTTGGCTATTCCGCCCAGTGTGTGAGGAGGCGGCAACAGGGTCTTCTAGGCACGAAGTGTTGTTCCACTGATGTTATCTGGAGTGGAAGACTGGGACAGAGTGGGACTCTCTAGAGGCTATTGCAATAGTCCAAATGACCAGTGGGGACAATAGCACTGAGAGTGGGAAAAGGCAATGAGAAAAATGGAATCTTCTGGATTAGATACACAGAGGCAAGAGCCACAAGCCACCTGAAGTTTTCTGTCTTAGAAAGCTGGTGGATGTTGCGCCCGTTCCAACACTAAGCGCCATCTGTATGGAGTAGTGGGAGGATGGGTGGAGGAAAGGATGATAAGCCCAATTTTGGTCGTATGGGAGACGTGAGGTAGACATCTTTCTAAAACGTAACCCTATTCCCCGTTGCTCTAAGAATGAAAAAATGTTTTAATTGTTTTTAGTATGGCATGCAAGGGAGTATGACATGTACCTGTATCCATACGTCCCTTGCTCTTGAGATAACCTGAGTTCAAATCCAGACTGACCTTAAGCCGATTAACGATAACCTCACTAAGCCTCAGTTTACTCACCTGCCCATCGCAAATTAATACCACCCTTCTTGGAGGGTTGTTGTGGGAATTAGAAAAAATTTTGCAACCAGTGTTTTGCACAGATCCTGGCTTATGGAAAGTGCTTAATGAATAGCAGCAAAACTTTCCAAAAAAGGCACTCAGAATTATCTTTCCCCTAAATTATGTTAAAAAATACAACCTCTTTAAAAGGTTATGTGTGCTTTTAAACTTTGAAAAATTTAGTTGACTGTATGATAAAAATAGCCTACAAATAATATTTAGGATGTAGAGAAGTTGAGGAAAGCTATGTTATTTGCTCTACCCCAAACATTTTAATTTTAGAGAACTGGACAAAAGTAAAACGTCTATGTGAGATGAGAAAGTAAACCAAACAGACATCAAAAAATAGAGAATAAGTCCCACTCTCCACAGCAGCTCTGAGAACTGAGAAGCCAACACAAATCCTTTGTGCCAGGCACACAGTCATTAAAGTTTAAAGTCTAAAAAAAAAAAAAATCACCCACTCACAGGGCCCACTCAAACTCACTTCCTCCTCTGTAGGAGGAAGACCCTACATCCTGATGGCATGATACCGACCCTCCGACCTAACAGAATGATGAGGAAGGGGTGACTCCACGGCACGATTACTGCCTGGACAGGGGCACCGGTGCGCGGTCTGAATTCTCAGCCTGGGCTCTGTGAAGTGCCACCGGTGCTCCCACTTGTATCGGACAAGATCAAGGCAGATGCAGACCCTGTGCTGCAGAGACGTCCTTCTCTCCTTCGGAGAGCTGTTTTGTTTTCCAAAAGGGAAAAAATCATCATATATCACAACGAAGGCCTTCGTTTCTTTTCAGCTTTTATGCTGCTGGGATTCTCTAATCACACACTGTGTGGGGCCATGAAGAACAGTCCCAAAAATGATTCCTGGAAGAAGCAGGAAAACCCCTCCTGAAAATACATCTTTTCTCTTGGCTGCTTCCCCAGAATCCTCCGCAGGGAACCATCTTAAGCAGGCAGGAAGGATGGATGGCCCAAGGTCTTCCCCCATCGCCGCCGTCCATGATTCAGAGCTGATGACTGTCTCCCACCTACAAAGCGGCTGCCTCCACGGAGGCCCACTCACTGGGCCCACTCAAACTCACTTCAGAGAGAGGAATTTCACATTCCTGCTCAACAGAAGGCAAAGACTCGGACCAACAGCTCAAAAAAGCCTGCTGGAACTGCCAACACAAATAGCTTCTCAACTTCCATTATAAGAGGTTTTCATCAAGGCTTGGAATCCTTTGTATTACAGAAATAGCTTTCTACCCCAAAAGAAGCACATTAAAGAGTGGTCCCTGTGGTCCCAAGAGTGCTTGGGCCAAACCAATTTATACTAGCACAAAAAGTTTCACTGTGGAATAGGAGGCAGTGTTTAAGATTCTGGTTCTGGAGTCAAACTGGCTGAGTTTGAATTCTGGCTCCACTACTTAATAGCTGTGTGAGGGTGGACAAGTTGCTTAACTTCCCTGAGCCTCGCTTTCCACATCTCAAAAATGGGACGGACTTGTCGCACCTACTGTCTTGGAGCTGCTGTAAAGAAAACATGAGGTCAACCTTGCAGAATGCATAGCACCGGGCCTAGCACACAGTAAGTACCCAACAAAGTCTGTTCTTATTTCTGCTGCTACAGTATCAACAGCTACAGACTACCAAAGCAAAATATCTTCCGCCATGCCTTTGTTTTCTTCCTGCTCTTAGAGTAGCTGGGTTTTTTGTTTGTTTTTCCTTTCTTGCTTGTGGAAACATGGCATTGTTTGTTCTTCTACAAACTAAATGAGAATAGAGATACAAGCTGATGCTTTTTATGTTCTTGTCTTTTAAAAAATTTTTCATTAATTGTCCCTACATCTCTTAAACCTATTTGTTCTTCTTTATCACTGTTTCTTCTAGCTTGGGCTACTACTGCCTGCCCCTCCAGCACAGACATGCTGTAGGATTAATTGCCCAAGAAGATACTCCTGACTGTACTCTTCCCAGGTTCAAAAAGTTCAAAATGTGTTAGCTAAGTGCTCAAAGCTTTCCCCTGTCCTGGAGGATCCTTTTTGTCCTTCTTTGCCCTACTCAGAGCCTAAGCTACAGCCTCCAACCTCCGTTACTTCTGTGCATGCCCTGTATCTTCCCATTTCTGTTGCATTCCTCAGGCTCCCCACCTAGTTCCACACATCTGGTAAAATCTTTTCCATTTTTTTAGTCCAGTTCAAATACCATCACATTCATAGAAACTTCCCCAACACCTCACTCTTCTGAATGCCCAGGACATTCATATAGATTTTGCCACCCTGTGCCATGGGGAATGCCTCTTTGCCAAATTTCGGATTTTCATTCCAATCTGCCTACTCGGCAGGGCCACCTAGCTAACGCAAAGCGTCTAAAACACGGCTTAGCCCAAATCTCTCTGTTCTTAGCTCCTGCTGTATTTTCCATGCCTGCTCCTACATCCTCCAACAGTTAGGTAGGGATCTCTTCCTCCTGGGTCTCACAGGAAGGTATGGAAAAGTCATTCAGGGTCCAAGGTGACTTCAGACACAGGTTTGTAATATTGTCCCACATAGCAAGAACTGGCTGATCTGTCACCGCCCCCTTGACTTGGTTCCCCTCTATCGCTGCCTCGGTGACTCACATTCTACTCTGCATGCCTTTCCACAGCATCTAATTACTCAGTCTCTACCTCCTTGTAATTTCATTTCTTTACAACTCACATTATTTCTTCATTCTATAAATATTTATTAAGTGTCTACTATATTGTAGGCACTGGTTGGATAAGGCACATCCTTTCCAGATAGAAGTTCCACTCTAGACTGAAATACAGACATTGGACAAGCAATTAAGAGTGTGCCCCATGTTCTGGTGGGAAACTACAAGAACTTATAACAGACTAACCTAATCTGGGCTGGTCTAGCTCCAGTAAAGGGCAAATGGAAAAAGTGACATTTAAACTTCACTTGACCTAGGAAAAAAAAATAAAGTTATATCCATACTTCATACCTTACGCTAAGATAAATTCCAGATGGTTCAAAGACTTAAATGCAAAAAAACAGAAACATAAAAGCACTAAAAGAATGTTGTGTCCCCCCAAAAATTCATACATTGAAATAATCCTTTCCCCTGAGGTGATGGTATTAGGAGGTGGGGCCTTTGGGGAGGTGATTAGGAAGGGGATTATGCCCTTATAGAAAAAAAAGCCTAAGGGACCTTGTTTGCCCCTTCCACCTTGTAAGAACACAGCGAGAAGACTCTGTCCATGAGGCAGACAGTAGGCCCTCACCAGATGTCTTGATCTCAGACTTCCCACCCTCCAGAACTGTGAGAAAGAAATTGCCATTGTTTATAAAGCACCCAGTTTGTGATATTTTGTTAGAGGAGCCCAAACTATGACACAAACAATAAAAATACTAAAAGAAATCACAGGACAATTGTTATTATAATCTTATAGTGTGGAAGGGGTTTCTAACCATGACACAAAATTCAGAAGACATAAAAGCAAAGACTTAATACATTTGACTGCATAAAAATAATTTTTAAAAATTTTCTGCATAACAAAAACCACCATTAGCAAAATCAAAAGAAAAGTGATAAACTGGCACTGACAAAGTGGAGCATTTAAAACTCAAAACAAAGACAAATGGATAATTTTCCTCATATGTAAAGTACTTTTACAAATACATAAAAAAAGACCAACAAAAGAATATGACAAAGTATAAAAATATTTAAACATATCCATCTTCACTTGTCATAAAATAAAAGCAAATCAAAACTATAATTAAATGCTGGTTTTTACCTTCCTTATCAACAAAGATAAAAAAGTTTGAGTAGGCCAAGCACAGTGCCTGTAATCCCAGCACTCTGAAAGGTCGAGAAAGGAGGATCACCTGAGGCCAGGAGTTCAAGACCAGCCTGGGCAACATACCAAGACCCTATTCTACAAAAAATTTTTAACATCAGCGGAGCATGAAGGCACATGCTTGTAGTTCCAGCATTTCAGGAGGCTGAGGCAGGAGGACTGCTGGAGCCTAGGACTTTGAGATTGCCGTGAGCTATAATCAAGCCACTGCACCCTAGCCTGGGTGACAGAGTGAGACCCTGGCTCTTTGGGGAAAAAAAAAAAGCACACTGCCCTGGCAAGTTCATGGGAAAAGACGTACTCTTACACATTGCTGATAGGATGGTAAATTGTTTAGTCTCTGTAGAAGGCAACTGAAATCTAGAATCTAGAAAATCTACAAAAATTAGAAAAGTATTGTCCTCACAAGTCCACATCTAGGAATTTATCCTACAGATATATTAATATTTATATATATATGAAATTATGTCTGGTATTCAAAGTTATTAATTATAGCAGTCTACATGAAAGGAAAAGACTTGAAACAACCCAGAAGTCCATCATGAGGAGACAGGTACAATGGAATAGTATGCAGAGGTAAAAAGGAACGGAAAGCTTTATGTATGGATATGGGAAGATCTCAAAGAGATTTTGCAACAAAAAAATAAAAAAAAAAAAGCCAAGGTGCAAAACAGTACATATGATATTATACCACTTGCATAGATATCATATTATAAATTCTATTCATCTCTCTCTGTCTCCCACGATGAGGCTTCTGGGGGTAGTTCTAGTTACATCATGTACCGGTTACAGAGCAGACATACAATTGCTATTTGACAAAAGTGAGTAAGCTAGTGAATAAAAAAAATAAATGGATGAAGGAACACATTTAGATAGTTGGCCCATCCTCTAAACTCAACATCAGGGTTTTTACACGTGAATACAGAAAGGCAGAAGCTGAATCCTGGCTATCTAGCTCCAAGAAAATTGAAAATAAGTCCTTACAAAAGACAAACAAGTATTGAATGAATTAGTTTACAGATTTATAAAAATTAATTTTTGATAAGCATGTTGAATTTTCTATGTTCACTTATTCATATCCCCGAGGAAAAAAGCATTCAGCAGGATGATGATGTTTTCAACCTTTGCCTTAAAAATCTCTCCGTTGCTTAAGGAGAAGAAGTTTAAAGTCTCTATTCCAGCAACTCAGTGTTTCACAACTGGAGAGGCAGTGGGGGCGGCCCACCGCTCCCTTGCATCAATCCCCTACTCTCACCTGTCACCCTTGCCAGGAAAACCTTCGCCGCAACCGTAAAGTACAACCACGACCACGGCCACTTACTGAACATTAGTATGTGCCAGGACTGTGCTCCACGTGCAGTGTGCATCCCAACCACAAGCCCACGAGGGGTAAGTTATAACTGTCTCCATTTACAGACACAGAGATAGGCTTAAAGAAAGGAAGCATCTTGTCCCAAGTGCTATAGCAATGATGATGATGTTTCTTAGAATGTGGTTTATTTAATTTTCTACATTTAATATTTGAATAATAGGTAACAGAATAAATAACTTGGATTATGAGTGAAATATGAATATAAAGTAATAACAAGTCTAGGAGAGAAAACACATGTGGAATCCTACAGCAGTGCTTTTTTATCTGCTCAGGAATCCCTAAAAAGCCCCTACTTTGCATGCTGAGGTGGTAGAAGAGCACCCACACTCAGCAAGGCGATAGGACACCTCTCTGCCAATTACCCAGTGAGTGTTTCTCACCAAGGCCCATTCATCACAGGTTATCAGAAGATTCCCCAGTTATTCATTATTATAACCAACTCATTCTCTCCACGGTAATTATCTGGGAGCAACATATCATGCTGTCCTTGGAACCATCAAACTGACATATGATTAAATAGCAGAGGGTTCTGAAGTTAAATTTAAAACCACTCTCTTACACTTCAACTCACACATCACATCAAGATCTGTTCGGCCACAGAAATATTCCAGTTGACCAACACCAAAGGCCAGTAAGAGACTATTCGTTACTTCATGTTCCCATCTGAGAAAGGTGGTAGTTATGTTCTCCAAACTCTCAAAGGGGATTTTCCCAGGACCTAGAGTAAAAATCTGCAAAGCAGTTCTCTATATGAAATACTGCCCTACCCAGGTTAAAATGTCTCAAGAGTTGCTCGTGTTCACCATTGTGTCTTCACGATAATGGGTAGAGTCTCACAAGAAATAGTACATTTCTCCAAAACACTGTGAGAACCACACACTTTTCACCTTTCATTGAAAAAAATTACTGTGAAGTATAAATTATTGTACATATAGCTCTGTGTATACCAATAAGTGTTTATCTCAACAATATTAACGATCTAAAAAATAAAAAAACTGGAAAAGAATGTCTGCGTGTTTGAATTCCGCTAGCTGGAGTTAAAACATGAGTCTCACTGTTCTTGGACTGAAAAAGGAGCCACAGAGGCTCTTCAAGGGGAAATTTATTTCCATTCCAAAATCCATTTCTATAGTTTCTAGAATTAAACTTTTGCTGCAGAAATAATTCTACAGAATCCACTTTGTGTTTGCAGGAGCTGTAAATTAGAAAATATTTTTTAAAAACTCTATCCCCAATAAAATATTAATAGTTGCACCCAAAAGCAACATCAGCTGATTTCTGGCTTCCCATTCTCTTCTATTTTTCATATTTACTTAGTTTCATATTGTAATTAATTTTCATCTATGTAGTATTTATTGCATTTACAGTATAATTAAAGAGCAGCAAATATTAAAATCATCAGAATCCCCCATAGAGAAAATTTCCAAAGCTTTTGTTAGATATAAAAACAATGTATTTTCAGCATAGAAACACATGTAGTACCCACTCATTTTTAAATAGGATCCCCCCAAAATGTAGGCTTCACAAAAATGTGACATTACACAGTGCAGAAATCCCAAGCACCCTCACCCCACATGGAAGAAAGTCTCACTCACTGCATGGTTAGGTTTCCCTACAACTTGAGCTAGTATTGTGGGTAATGAAGTGACAGAATTCACATTTCATAAGAAAAGCCATATAAAGGAAATAAGATATTATTTTTCTAGAAAGTGATTTATAATAATACTGAGAAACTATTTTTTTAAAAAATTCCTTCCCCTTCTCAACATTTACAGAAAAAGCTAACATATCTTGAGAGATTTACTATTTGCTGATATTCATCCATATGGTAGTACCAACCAAAAGCCAAGAGAACAGGAGGGAGAGAGACAAGAAAAGATTCTGAAAAAAATACAGATGAACAGCTAACTCCACCAACTCAGTATCTCTTATTCTGGGCCAAGTCTTATAAGACCTACCTGAAACCATCTCTTGATTTTGCTGCTGTTGTTTTTCCGAGGAACCTCGGAAACTTACTGTCTACAAAACATTTTGACGACAATGCCAATTGTTTTCTTTCAATCTTCACCATTCTAGAAGGTACAGATAGAGCACCAGACCAGCAAAAGCTAAATAGAAAAACAATATGGAGCTAAAACCCTCCTTCTATAAATCAGAGCTGGCTCAGCAAAACATTAGCCATGGCAAGTCCCACCAAGGCCAGGATCGGAAAGGTGCAAGCACCAACCCCTGGCTGTACCTCAAAGGTTCAAAAACCATTTCTAAATATAGAACCCACTTTATGTTTGCAGGAGCTGTAAATCAGGGAAAACAACTTTTTTCCATCCCCAATAAAATATCTGCACCCAAAGCAAAATCAGCCCATTTCTGGCTTTCTACCAGTTTTGCTTGGGCATAAAATTTTCTGACACTTCACCAGAAATGTTAGCATTAGCATAAGGCAGCTTTAAAGAAGGAAATAATTTTCTGACCTGTGGATAACCCCATTCAACCCCAACAGGAAAAGGGGGAAAAAAAACACACCTGAAACCCAGGTTTTCCAGTTATTAGTATAAATGATACAAATTATTTTTCTTAGTGGCCAAATCCTTCCTTATAGGAAGTGTTGGTCTTTGAATTCAGTGAGGGGAGGGATCATGTCTGTTTTACTGCTCTATTCCCAACACCTTCCCTGCACAGACATGGAGAAGGATTTCAGTGAATAGTCAAGGAGGAGGAGAAGATGAGGGAGGAGAGGGGGAGAGGAAGAAAGAGGGAGAGAGGGAACAAGAGAGAGAGAGAGGAAAAGGAGAAAGTAAGGAGAGAAAGTGAGAGAAGTTAATATGGAAATACTCCTTTCCTTTTTTTCTATCTTTATTTTTCTTGAACTTTCAAGCATCCAGGCTTGAAAGAAAACCAATTATATCTTTTCTCAGGGCCTCCTGTCTCAAGCTAGATATCCCACCGAGAAAAGGGTAGGAGGGGTGAGACAGAGCTAACGGGTAGTTCTTTCTTCACCATTTATTCAACAACATTCAAGAGCATGACTGCCAGCCCCAGAGTGTGGAGCCAGAGGCCAGTCTAGCGGGGTCAGGGAAGGCGTGGTGGAGAGGCAACCCCTGCACTGGACCTGGCGGGGCAGGATTTGCACAGGAAGTACCAAAGTGGGCGAGAAGGGAGGTGAATCTCAGAGTGAAGGGAGAGGCCGGCTGCCCAGCAGGCAGGACACCTTTCCCCCAAAGCGCTTCATGGAATGCAATCTATGAACGCCACGTTTGGGAGACCAAGAACTGAACAAAATTGCACAGATTTCCTCACTGCAGACCTTCTTAGAGCTTTTATTATGCCATTGGAGCAGAAGTGGTAAAAGATTCAATTTGTAAATCAGAAACGATTAACTTTGGGGGGGAAAAACCTAACTATTTCACTTACTAGTTGTATTAACTTGAGCAAAATACTCAGCTTTCATGAATTTCAGTTCCCTCTTCCCCAATATGAAAGAAATGACAGTCCAACTTCAGTTACTGTGAGAAGTAAATACTGCAGAAAATGTGATTAATCCAGTGCTCGCACTTAGTGCCAATTGTATTACTGTTGCTGCTGCTACTCCTGTTATTTCTATTATTATTTTTATTATTATCAACCTGCATCATGAATATTAAAAGGAAGAATGTAATATGCACCATTTCTTAAACAGTTTGGTCAGTTTTTCAATGGGTATTTGTAAATGTGGGACCAGCACATAGTGCCCAACCTAGCACACAGTAGGTGCTCACTATGTATTTGTAGAGGGAATGGGGCAGACAACTGACCCCAGCAAAGAGAAAATTGCAGAACAATAAAAAGATGCTCTGGGAAAGGTGTTTTTCATTATTTCTTTGGGCAACAGGCCTCTGAGGTCTGGGAGGAGTGACTTCATCTTTTGCTAGAAGAATGAGGGATTGAGAGCACAGTGTTCAGCTTTGGGGAAACATCACAAAGAGTTTATTTTGGTAGAAGTGTTTGAAGTGACTCTATAATAATGAGCTCACGCCTGCTGCCAGGCGCCAGCCATCAGCTTGAGCCTGTTTGCAGGGCGGTGTGCTCGGTCCATCACCGACAGCCCCTTCATCAGACATGTGATGCCCATGTGCAGGGAGGATCCCAGGAGCCTTGCGCCAACGATGGCTCCCTCCTCTCCAAGAGGGGACACTGAGGCCCAAACAAGGAAATTTCTGAACCAGGATCCAAAGTGAGCTGGAGGCTGGGAGGGTCCGGGAGAGGGCTGAGCCTTCTGGTTCTGCTTGGTTGATTCTCTGGCAGGATTTTGAACTAAATCCCAAAGGATATTTTTTCCTTTTTTAGTCAATTGCTGCATACGTTTATGAAGATAACCTCATCTGTCATAAGTCACATGCTAATCTCACAAATAGTTCCTAGAAATGAGCAAGTTCCACATAAACCCGCCCCCTGAGTGCAAGGCAGAGATCCTGTTAAACTGCTCCATCTTCCCACTGGTTTGCGTACAGAGATTCCTGACAGAACTGGAGTTTACTGGAGTGGAGACATGAACAGGTTTAGAGTATGACATCTGCATTGTACCAAACCCAATGCTTAATACATGTCCACCTGCATTTAGGCATGAGAGTCCACACAGAGTTTGAAAAGGAAATGAAGTCATCTGAAATAGCTGGAGGGGAGAACTTCCTGTGGAATCCACAGCACACAGAAAAGCCCCGAGACTCAGTGAAGTTATCAACTTCAGATTGGGAGGTGGGGATGTGCAGGGCAGACCATAAACTTCTACAGCAGGAAAGACCAGACATCCTTTTTTTAAAATACATGATATGTGTATGTACATACAGACATATATATACATACACACACATATATGTATCTCAACTGTAAGCCATACAAAGAAAGCATGTGAGCCAGAGATCCTGCATTCAATTCAATTATTACATTTCATTTTATTTTGACTGGTAAACCTGGAAGTGGTTGGGAAAAAAGCACAGTTAACTCTGGAAACTTGTCAAAGCTCAAGAAAGCTTCCAGGACTCCATAGACTTTTTTGTTTCCAGGAGGGCAGGGCTGCCCGATTCCTTCTACACCAAAAATACAATCAGAGATTATTCACACTGATTGCACATTTTCTCTATCGTGTTCATTTAGAGCAATAGGTTAACGAAACTGGAATGATCTGAACCTCGATTTAACCCCTGTAGTCCATCCCACGAGATTTGGCATGTACATTTTACCACACTCAGCCAGCACACCCTGCCCCTTGTCCAAAGTACCCCTGGCTACCCATGACTTCTCCCAGCCTTAATCCTGCACCCTGTCTTCTGAAAGCCAGAGTTCATCATGAAATAGGAAAAAAGGAACTACTACCCAATAAAGCTCCTGGTGCATAAAAAACATAGCAGAATACGGACAAAAAACTTAAGGCCCCAGCAGGGAGCCTGAGGTACAAGAGCAAAAGGGGTCCCTGGTCTCAAGGGCTTCAATATTAAGAGGTACAGGTTAGGGGCAGCAAAGGAAAGGCAAAAGAAGACAGAAAACAAAAAGACAGGCAAGGAGAAAAGCTTAAAGTTTCACTAAATGAGTGGATCAGAAACCTGGAGGAAAGGTTTGGATGCATGCAGACAAATCCCTGCCCCCCGACACTATGAAGTCTGTGTTTCTGCACATAGAGGCACCAGATTTGTTTTATTCCAGAAAGTGAATTAATAGTCATTGCGTTTTTGGTGAGAGCAGTTCTCTAGGGTCATGCTTTTAATCGCTGATCAGACCTCTATTTGGGAAACTTTTGAGAATGGGGCTTCCTTCAGTGTGATGAAGTTTGAGCAGTGCCTGTAGGATACCCAGTGTGGTATGTGCGAACCGCAGAGAAGTAGCCAAGGACTACAAGCCATTGGAGGGACAAAACCGGTATGTGAGCAGGAGACCTCATTCTGAAATTATTTGCTGCTGGAATAAATACACTGGTCTGGTGGCTTGGGTGATAGGACAGAACAAAGGGGTGTAGACCCAGCAAAAAGAGAAGAAAATAATATATCTTACCTCTCAAAATAATAACTATATTGACTACCACTTTGATTTGAAGCTTTCTTTTATTGAAGTTTAGATAGCCTCAAATCACAGAATGAATATCCTTTAGGAAATTCACTGATTGAATGTTAAAGAAATCACTACATATCCCAGTATGTTATTAGAAAGAGAAGCCTTCTTTGACTTAAGGAAGAAGAAATTGTTGGCTTGGGCCTCCTACATAAAGAGGAATCAAACCGAGGATGCATTTTCAAACACAATGTCCATTTCACTTCTTAATATTGGGGTGCGCACAGTCGACAATGAATCTAGTTTTACACTTGGTTCCATATGCTATGCCCTAGGTAATTAAAGTATGTCTTATGGCTAATAAAAATGAAGTTAGAAAGTTAAAACCAAAACAATGTCAGGAAATAACATGTGTGTACAATATGTTACCAACACACTGATAATTTTCAAAAGTGACTTTAAAAAAAGTATTATAAATCTTTCAAAACATAGTGATTTATTAAGCGAAAAGTCTGAACAATTTGCGCTATTAAACTTAGCTTTTAAGTTGCTGTGTCACGGGCAGATCTTTTGTTCTCCTAGGTTAAATTTAGCATCCTGCATTTTGTTTTTTGCACAGCTACATGTTGTATCATCATGCAGTCAATTTTCTGGGCCGCTCAGGAGACATGCATGGGGGAGTTATCACGATGCTTTCTCTTACTGATTTTATAATCCAGGAATAGAATTAATCAAGTAATCCAATCGTGGTTTATTTCCAACTTCTTCTTTGCCTTTTCCCACCTATACCGGCTTCTGATAAAATAAACCTTCCCTAGGCATGGGATAAAATGGAAAAAAAAAAAAAAATGCAGTGGCCAGAGGAAAACCAGTTCAGAAATGTGTTTGTTGAACAAGTGCAAGCAATAAATTGAGCTCAGGAGGGAAAGGCAGTTAGAAGAAAAACTGAAAGTACTGACCTGAGAGTCAAGCTGATTGGAGCAAGGGTGAAAGCAGCAATTTGGAGGATAAGCGGAAAGGAAAAGGGATAGCAAAAGAGAATAAAAGGAAGGAAACGCATTAGTTTTAAACATACAGCCAACAGATGTTATATTAGCAGGTTTATAACCAAACGAAGCAAACTTTTATCAATATCACCCCCAAAAAGCCCTGGGCACATGCTGTAAGCTGTTACATTAAATATCATACCTAAGGAACTGGCATTTGCTCTCATACGCATAATTATAACAAGCACTGATGGGAACCAGAGGTGTGCTCCCACAGTGCAATGACAGCATTAGCCCTTCTCTGCAAGAATAAAATTCCTATCTGTGTGCATATAAAATTTTATTATTTAATAAACTGAAATGGAAATTACTAAGGTATTAGACCTGGCAGCAAGCATGGATGTCAGAAAGATTTTTATTTGAACCAGTAAGTTGGATAGTTATATTCTATAAGATATTTTTCCTTCATCCCTAAAAACCAAAAGGAGTTGAGCGATTTGGCTCTTGGTTCAAAGATTTCCATTTTAGATGCTTACAGAGCACTGTACCTAACAATGATCAAAGCCCCAGTGAGGAGGGCTTTTGGTGGGGTGCCACCTGCCCATCAGCCTCCCAAGCAAGGACAGAGGAACTTCCAAAGCTGAGGGTAATTTTTTTCAGTTGTGAAAATGAGGTTCTGACTTCATCGCTGAAAATATCCAGATGCTTGATAACTTATTTGTACAAAAATATCTAACATGCCCTTCTAATCAGTCAAAACAGTAGTCTTAATGCCAAGCAAAAAATAAAATAAGAAACAAAAAAAAAATCATATTCATCTTCCAGGCTACCAAAGGAGCACATAGTGGACATTCATTTTGTTAACCTATAAAATGCCCTTTGCAAAAACAAAGTGGATAAACAAATACTTTTATCAGCTATCCACTCAGTGGGGCCCCACTGTTCCATACTATAAGAAAGTTTTAGATGTTTCATACAGGAAGGAAAAACGAAACAAAATAAAACAAATCCTTAGGATAAAGCTTAAACTAGAACATTTCAAATGAAGACAGTGTTGACTATAACAATAAAACTGAAAGAGAAAATTTAAGATTAAACACATGGTGAAAGTGTTGATTTGATAATCCCTCGTATCTGAAATCCCCCTGGCAGAGAGTTTTGTGATCACAAATGCTCAACTGATCAAAAATGAGAGTTAGGTCAGACCGTGGTCATTGTGGGGACTTTGGCAACACTGGAACCAGCTGCCATTTCAAATCCTTCTGGATCTGAGGAAATTAAACTGAGGTCCGTGGCCAAGCTTTAGGGAATCCTAAACTGAAACAGCAAGCACACATTTAACATTAAGTTGCCTCTTCTAAGGGTTCTTAGTTTTCATAAAATTCTTAAAGGTGTCCGTAACATCCATGACCCTCGCCAAAAGGTTGGTAGGCATGGTGTATAACCATCTGTCACTTGTTTTCAAGAAATTCCTTCAAATACATTAACAAACATAAGTGGAAATTACTCAGCAAGAAGAGTTTATATCAAAACAAATAAAACTGGCATCAAGTTTCTTCCACATACCATGAAACTTCTAGAACATATTATAATTTAAAAATAAAAATAAAGCTTAAGTTTATGCTTTGAAAAGAGTCCTGAAAGGCATGAAAGAAATTATGTCAGCACATTATTGAGCAAATTAGAAAAAAAAAAATGACCTCTTTCTCAACCTTAGATAAGGCTCTTTGAGACATCTAAAATGATTTCTCAAAGTCCAAATGTCTGGTAGTACTAGTCCTTCATGCAGATAATTAAGTGGAACCTGATTTTCCATTCTGATGTTATATCTCATGGGTAGAATCCATAAGAGGACCCACCCTCCTCTCCATAGTGGGGAGAGATGTGATTGAGGCCTCAATTTGGGCATTGCGCATCCTAGAGACAAATACCTACAAAATCCCTAATATGGTTAAGATAATTACAGGAAAGGTCACTGCACTGATTCCTACCCTTGCATAGGATGTGAGAAATCGAGTGGCGGCAGGTCTTATTTAATAGACCCTCTTTACCTCTCTTTTTCCCCTAAGGCATGGGAAGATTAATCCTGAAACTAAATAAAACTCAGAGACCTTGATGAGCACTGACACAGAAGTACCACATAGTTCACTGTTTCTGACGTTTAATTAGCTACTTGGCTATATAATATACGTGACATCTGACATTGGTGATGGAATAAAGACTTCAGACTGATTTGGACCAACTCTCAGGGACTTACTCAAGGCCCACCTCGCACCCTGTAGCAAACTTCCCCTGCAAGAGCAGCCTGCAGTCCAAAGCAGAAGCTCCCCACTGGGCCATCAGCTTCAAGTGCAAGTCTACAGGCAAAACTGCACATGGGACCACACCAGAACAAAATGCACTTTAAAAAGAAAAATCTTTAATGGCTGATGAAAAACATCATTCACGTGGAATTTAAGAGGTAAATGTAAACACCAGTCATGTGCTATTTGGAATGTATACATTGGGAAGAAAATCAAAAATGGGAAGATTAACGGAATAGAACATAAACACAAACCGCCCTCTGAGAGAGAAATGGGCCACTGTCAGGGTCCTCTGAGTTATTCCTAACCTTGCATCTTTTGTTGCGTATGACTGAAGTTCTGGAATATTTTTGAACGCTTGCTGCTTTTAAAAGATTTCTTTTCACTCTGGTAGGTCACATTACGAACCAGAGACCACAAATTTATTTCAACTTCAATATTTTGGTTTTCAAAATCACAAACTTAATTGCAAACACTTCTTCATGACTTCAAAATGGAGATATATGTCACATTACTAAGAAATCTCTAGTTCCCAACATTATGAGGTATAAATTGTGTAGTTCAAGCCAGCATATGGCGATACTGCCCCATTTGAAAAAGGCTGCCTCACAGCTCGAGGAAGATGTTTTGGTCGGAATACACACGTAGCTCAGCAGATAATGCTTCAGAAAGGCAGGCCGAGGCTGAGCCCTCCTTTTCCCAAGCAATTTCCCCTCTGCATCTCCACCCCCACCTCCTTAGGGACCTGGGCTGGGACTAGGGCTCAGACATTTCCCAGACTATGTTCTGCTGCTGGACCCAAGACACAGGCAGGCAGAGAACTGGGACAGAATCCGGTCCCAGCACACATTTTATGAATTACAGTGCCTGGGAGGCATCAGCTTTAAGGAGAGGCAAAGGCAGAGATAAAGAAAACGTGCAGAAAGTACATAAAGATAAATGCCTGTAAAATCACTGCTGCTTTAATGCATTCCATATTGAAGAAATAAAAATGTGAATGTTCTTGATGATTTAATGGCCATAGTGTCCAGCTAAGACCTGTTTGTTCAACGAGCCAATTAAGCTATTTACGTGTAAATGTTTATAGTAGCTGATCCTGATTTTCAATTGCAGTTCTGGGGAGCTGTTTTAGTGCAGAAAAATGCCTGCTAAATGTGGGGCACATCACTTTCTCTCATGAAAGCTCATAAAGAAGAGACAGATCTCCTGTGGCCCAACAGCAGTGCCTGCTCAGGGAGGTTCTCTGCTGGCGGCATGAGTGTTTGGTGCTACTGGACCAGCTTCTTCCTTCTGGCTCATAGATTGTTCTCAGGGGCTCATCTGTTGGCCCAGGGTTCAAATCCTGACTTTGATTCTTATGAGCTCTGCAACCTGGAGGAAGTCACTTAAATCTGTATAAGTCATAGTTTCTTATCGGTAAAAAGGGGATAATGATAATTTCCGTGTTGTGGATAAGATTAAATGATACATAGTATTGCAGGTCAAGTGTTTGTAGCAGAGTACCTGGTACACTGTGAGCATAGAGTATATATATCCTATTATTATGATTATAATTATCAGTATTAATATTATCAGTATCATTATCCAGGGCTTCCTCCGTATGGCTCACTACTTCGCAGAGCAGTAGAGCAGGAGTTGGGAAATCTACATCACAGTTTCATGTCTCTTTGACCACAGGCACAATCTCCAGAATGTGTCATTCAACTTTCCAAAGTCTCAGTTCTCACACCAACAGAAGAGATATGATCATAACTTCTCTGTGTTCTCATGCTAGCTTTTTAAGAAAAATTTTCATCCTGAAATGTAGATACATCTAAAATCAACAGTGTTCCCAGCTTTTTAAGAATCAGTAGATTGGAAGAACATTCTCACATTTTAAAACTAAACCTTTTAAGGATTTTAATTTGTATAGTTACCTCAGGAAAAAAGAAATCCCTGACTTTATCGCTAAAATTGATCACCTGGAATAAAAATTAGATTATCATCGAACTAATGCTAAGATTATGACAAATATTAATTGAGAATTTGTATTAAATATTATATTCCAAAATATTGTTGAAATTTTATTGGAAATTAACCAATTCATTTAATACAGAGCCAATTAATATTGAGAATGTATTTGTTTTAGCATTCAGCTGTTCATAATGATGTAAGTGTCCTACCCTATGCAGGGACCAGGTGTTTGCAAAGTGTGATACATTTTAATAGACTATGAGAAATTCACTTCTAACAAGACTTGAAGCCACACAGCTGGCATAAAACAGAGGCAAAATTTGAATCCTGGTCTTTCTATCATTAAAGCCCATGATTTTTTCCACAAGACGACAGAGAGCTACTTTGCGTTTGTCTTGAAGACCTTTAGGGCCTCACTGGTGTCTCGATCAAAGCTGGCAAACATTCACTGATTTATTCAAAATTTTCTGATCTCTTCCATATGCACTAAATCTAGGAAAGACAAATTCTGCTTTATTGCTAAAGCAATAAGAAATTCTCAGAGGTTATGGAGTTACGTAAGATTACTGAGAAAGTTTTTCCTTATATGAAGTATAGAAAAAAGCATTAATAGCAAGCTTATTTTTAGAGTCCGTGCTGTACATAAATACAATATGGATATGATTTATCTGCAAATCTAAATTCTCTGAAACCCTGATATGATCCTCTGTGTTTTTAGACATAATTGGCATCACATAGGCCCTATTCAAGTATATTTATTTACCATGTGCTATAAGGTCTTCTCGAAACATAGACCTCCGTGATAAATCCGTTGTGGTGTGTCAAAAGACAACCAAAGGATATGAGCTCCTCCCCCTTCCCCTATCTTGCATGAAGAATTTCCAATTATATTCTTCCATATTTTTGTGTTCAAGGCAAACATAAACCACAAACGTTTACCTTTGCTGGGGAAGAACTGAGGTTTCAGGAAGTCAAAAGCTCAATTTCTTACACACATTGCTGGCAAAAAATGCTAGGTCATGGAAATCACTCAAGAAAGTTGACCATCAGTTTCTTAAACACTGAAGAGGTACCTAACCCATCAAAAGATAAGCCAATTGTCTTCTGAGTATCCCACAGAAACATGACATCATGCCTAACAGGCCATATTCCTCATCCTTAACTTGTTTCCAACTGGTAATGTGAATTTACACTGCAAATTCACCACAGCCAAAGACAGACACCAAGCAATCCGTGTTCACTCACTGCTGACAATTCGCATAACTGTAAAATTTACCTCTCCAGTTCTGCGATCTTCTTATCCTTGTCATTCTTTTCATTCTCCACCTCCTTGAGGATCTCCAGCAACCGGTCAACTTCCGCCTGGGCCTTGCCACACTCGTTGCGGTAGTAAGATGCCTCTTTATCAAGTTGTTTCATTCGGTCTGCGAACTCAGGGTTCATCCTGGAGTCGTCTTCAACATTATGTGCCTTCAACATTACATTTTTAAAGAAGGTAGTTAAGACAACAGTTTAGAACAATAGGTAGTGCAGTCACCAATGGCCCAGAAATTAACTTCAGAGAGAAAATAACCACCAAGAATTATGGGTATACTGTCAGTGCAAAGGCAAAATGGAAAAATCACACATTGCAGAAGCAGCTACCTTAGGATAATGTTGAATTTAAATTATATAACTGTTTCATATGGAAGTTTCTTTTTATTATTGATACTTTGTTCCATTAAATATTGCTGCTACTTTTGGCTTCTCTTTCCACCAAAAAGAAGGGGATGGGTGGGGTCAAACACTGTGATGTCTTTATTCCAGATCATTTGGCAAGCAGAACTAAGACAATTCAGCTCCTCACAGTTCAGGAGGTGATTCATACCAAATGCTTTCATTTCCAGTGCAGAGAAACTGAAGCAATGCAATATTCAATTATTTTTCCAAAAACCATCAAGGGCGTATGTAAAGCCAGGTAGCACAGAAGAGACTGGTTGAGTGATTGACATTTCATCCCACTGAGAAATTTCAGCAGAAGATGTAGTTTGAAAGGAAGACTTAGAAATGAGGAAGGGCTTTCCAGCTAACAGTTATACCCATAAATTCTCGTTCTGTTGAATAAATTTAACCTAAACCAGGAGGAGGATGAGCTAATTCATGAACAAGCACACAGACAAGGATCTGCAAACACATGCATGGGTGGGTGGCAGCTTCACACACGAGAACAGACACGGGCAACAACACAGCAACAACACTGCAGAATAATTTGCAGCCAAAGTATTTGTGGTTTTGTGTGTGTGGGAGTGTGATATGGCTTTTTTTTTTCCCAAAATAAACTTTTGGCTGAAATATTCCCAGACAAATAGAAATAACACTGCACTGTGATGTTTTGCCTACCCCTTGTTTCCCATTATTCCTAAATGACTTCTTCAAAGAGCAGGCAGGGAAAAAACAAGTAATTTAACAACAGTGCACATTCAACATAGAAAGTTCAGAGAAGTCATATATGTATGTATCTCCCAAAATCCACATGTGAAATAATAAAACATTAACAATTTGTTAGGATTTAAGTTGTTCTGCTGTCTTGCTATGTAGCGCAGATGTTTACTATGTTTTTATGTACTTTTTTTAATTTCAGGGAAAAAAACAAGGCAAGCAAGCTATAGCTACTGTGGGGTCAAATGAATCATGCATGGTTAGAAAAATTAATACTAATACTACTGTTAGAAGGTAGACAGTCTTTGCAATGATTTAGTAGAAAAAATTCAGAAATTAGTATAAATAAAATAAATTTCTCACTTATGACAAAATAATCATTTTAAAAATAATATTTTTGCTTGTAACATATTATGTAAGCATGAGGATGAAGGGGAAAATTTGCTTTGGTGTTCTTAAATCTAAGATTTCCTTATTTAAGAAATAAACTCAACTATGCAAAAGAACCTGGGAAAAATACATGACAATTCAACATACTGTCAGGTATTGGTTTACTCCCTTTTACCAGTATTTCTCAGAAAACATTTATTTTTGCTTATTATGTACTCTGGGTTTCATTATAATAGATTATTGAGATTTTTCAGTATAATTAAATTAATCTGAAGGAGAATCATGAGCTAATATACTTTTAGGAGTTTATTCACCTAATAATTTTATTTTAAACTGAGGTGATAAATAAATTTTCTAATATCCACATTAAAAGTGTAGAGCAGCTATCCTATTTTAAAAGAAAGTAACTACTCCATACACTTACTTTTATTTGTGATAATGAGAATTAACTCATTACTTTTCTCACAAAAAGCACTGAAATGTACAGTTTTTAAATAGCTAAGAAAAAAAGCTTCATGTTAACCTCTCTTCCAATTTTGTACTATATTACCATTATTTTATAGCAGCTAAAAACCTTTTAATAAGATTTATTGAACTATCCAGCCAATACCATTACCATCTTTATAAAAGAATTAATGAATTGTATAACGAGCAGCTAGAAAGACTCAAAACAAATGAGTGAATATATTTGAATTGTTCGTTTCTGACTAGAGTTAAAATTTCGTTCCTGTCTTTGGTTTATAAAAGTTCACAAAGACCTTGCAGTTGGCTGCCATGGTTTATATTAGTTATTTTTATTCTTACTATTATTATTGCCCTTATTTTTTCAGTGAGTACAGGATTACTAGTTGTGAAACCTAGATTCTAAATCTAGCCCTTCATCTTATATCTATGGGCAGATGAATTAGCCTCTCTAGGAACAGTAAAACTTACAAAATGACAAAGGGAAGACATTATTCATTTGTGTTTTTATTAAGAAGATTTTATATATGCATCACTGAAATGGGGCTCATTATACAGCTAAGTTAATAGGTTTATTTAATCTTCATCAACAAGATACTACATACTTCCTTAAAAAACCTCCCTGATAGGTTTACAGAGAAAACACAATTGGCTACTGATAGGTATGTGCGCATATTTTCTATTTGAATTCCTTAAAGAAAAGAGGATAATCTAAAGCCAGTTTTCAACACTGGGTGAACTTAGATGGGTTTGCAATCGGTTCGCCCTAATATGTGAGTGTGGTTAAAGGACTCATGGGATGTTTGGAGGTTCAGAAAGTCTAGGTAAAAGACGTGCCTGGATCTAGACTGCACCACTGTTGACCTTATGTGATGTGGAAATTAGGTCGCATTATTAAAATTAAGACTATAGCCTGGTATCTGTTAGATACTACTTGTGGATGTTAATGGTCTTCCTTTTAACACACATAGACAGGCTCAAGAATATCTGTGATCTAAATATCTCTGTAGCTACTGATTTCCAAGCAAAAGAATTTATGTCAAATCCCCTTCAATCTTGGTGCCAGACTTCTTGGAAAGGCTATTACATAAAGCTATAAATAGATATCATTTTTTAAAATTTTAAGTCGATAGAAAGCTTTAAGAAAAAGTCATATAGAGATGGAAGACTAATAGCTGCTTCTTGGGTCACGACTAGGCCCCGTGTTAAACACAGTTAAACAAGAGAGTTTCACATGGTTGGGAAGGCTGTTGAGTCCCCAACCCATCCTGGGTCTTGGAGACAAACGTCTCCATGGCATTTATGAAAGGTATTGTGGAGAAGCAGCTCTATTCAGCATGAATCACAACTTTTCAGACGATGAGCAGAAATTTTTAACCAGTAGAGCACAGAGTGTGTTATAATGTGATCTACAGACATGAGGGTGATACTATACTCAATAAAATACAGGAGGAAATTGAGCTTATAAAGCCAATGTTTCCTTCAAAATGATAAGGCCAGAGCTTCCTCTAAACATGAGAGTGAAGGAAGGACTTTATTTGCAATAGGCAAACACTCTTGCCTTTTCAAACATAACATGAGTTCTTTAAACTGGACTGGCTGCTCCTGCTGGAGATGGAAAGTGGGTAACAGATTTGGGCCTAACATACTTTCAACACTGTAGAAAAAAATAATAGATTTATTTGAATGAATCATTATCACAATAAATTACTACCATGGCATTCTGACCCATTCAAGTTGTAAATTGAAAATGCACAGTAATTCTCTGCCTTTACGAATCTGTTGGTTTGAAAAATTAGCTCAACCACACTTCCTAGCAAGGGAAGTGCTTGCCTCGTCTATTCTTTTCAGGTACATCAACTACATCCCCCGTCTTCATTACTCAGGAATCTAACTCTTAAAAATGAAGATTGATGTGGATTTTCTTTTAACGGTTTCATACTTTATATGTCATTACTATAGCCAAGAACATTGTACCTTTCAAGGACATCCACCAGTTATTAAAACCAAAGGGATATCAACAGGCATTCTTTTCTTAATGTAGAGATTTAATTTTGCTAATTTAAACAGGTCCATTTAAAGGCAAACCCAGCTATTTGGCTCTGTCTAAAAATATTATTTGAAATGTTTACAGAAACTCTCAAGCTCCTTGTAGAAACACAGAAAATTGGGAAAAGGACATTTCAGAAATCTCTGAAACATATTAGATCAGTAAGTTTTGAGGGACTCCCTATTATGTTTCCTGTATTTCCATATGTAAGGAAATTTCCCCACAAATGGGAATAATCAAAACAAAATTTGGAGCTTCACTGATGTGGGCAACTCTCAGCATTTTGATGTGAACTGATTTTGAAAGGCTGGATCAAGTACAAAGAGGAATCTGGTCATGACTTGGGATGAGCAGCACTTTACAATACCTAGTAGTTATTTTAATGAAAGAATTTAGAACTATTTCTGGACATAAGGCAAAATTTCAGATTAGTACTATCTCTTAACCAAATTAAGAAGAAAGTGTGGCTAAAGCCAAAGTAGGGGGGTTGAAAAGTATCAAAATCATATATCACAAGTTCATTCACTCTTAATCTTATAAAGGTTGGTTTTGGTCATTGATTATTTTCAATAAAATGCTAGTTCATCATTCCAGATGCCTAGAAAGGAAAGCATTAACTTTGGTCCAGAAACCTGCTGGGAAACAAGGCAGGGAATATTCAACTATACTATTATGTAACACTCTCCCTTTGAAATGGGTCCTAACAATTTTAATAAAAAATCATTTCCCTCAAAATAAACAAATGCTTAGTCATGACCAAAAGTACAAGCAGAATGTTAACTAATGAATCTGACAACTTTTCTTTCCTGTTGCTTCTGGGTTTTAGCAATAATTTGCTAAATTTATGCACTATAAAAATACAATTCTCGATTGTGGCATTTTGGTGGTTTAGTGTCTGCTGACAGCGCTTTGACATTCCTTTCATATCTTAATAGCAGAACAGCATACATAAACTATTTCAAACATTATATTTGATTTCAGTCTTCTAAAGGAAGTTCTAATCTTCTCATCATTCTAAATTATGAACAAAATATTACTTCTTAAAACAAAGTTTTAAGGGTGATTATGGAACTACATACAACATGTTAGATCATTTAAATTTCATTTTAAATATAATGAATTAATATCAGGCATAAGAGTTGAGCCTAAATAATACGTTTGGAAACTAATAATGATGTATTTTGAGTTCTTACACTTCCTAGTTTCAAAGGAAATTATTCTTTCATAATTTAAACTAACTATATTCACAACTTGCATATTAAAACAACCATACCAAAAAGAAAAATTTTTCATAGATGAAACAAATAGGATATGTATAAATAAATATAAATAAATATGCAAAATAATTTTTATTATGTCACACACATGCAAAACAAAAAGAACCAATTATATGTTTAATAAATTTAAAGATCCCTCAAACAAAAATGTAATAATTAATACAATCGTTTTTAACTATGGAATTTTCTAAAATTAGCAAAATAGAGAACTGAGGTAATTATCTGGATGTCCTCAAACAAAACATGTAACTTTAAATGTTAAATGCCATTTCTACTATTATTTCATTTTTTTAGACACTGAAATCCTGGATCAATGATAAGGCGTGCGTTTGTGGGTGTACATGTGTTTGCACATGTTATGTGTACGTCCCGAATTATCTCTTAAATAGTTGTAATTTTCCACTGTCTTTGGGGATACTGGTCTGAGAGTGAATCAAATAATTTTCAGAAATAGGCTCACAAAATCTTAGCAAAGAAACTGTTATATCCGAACAATGACTGTGAAAGCATTTGTAATTCAGCCCTTCATGTTCCTGGGATTGCATAGTCCTATGACACTGCAACATATAAATCAAAAGTCCTCACTGAACACTAACAAGATTTTTTTCTCCTCGAGAGTAGAAAGATGCTCATGGGTTTGTTTTTTTTTTTCTGTTTTTTGTAAACCCTTCCATAAAATGTGAGCGCTGCAAAAGATGTGTTCAGAAGAGATGGGATTTCAAACCGATAACCACCAAGCTAGGGGAAAACTCCTATGTGTGGGGGACATCAAAGGAGTCTCAAATGTGCTCTGGCCAATAGTGAGGTTGCCCCCAGTGCCTCCAAATCATTCGTTTGCCTTGTATCATTGAGGATATTGAACAACAGCACTAAATTGAGGGACCAAGCAGTCTAAAGTTTTATTTAAAATTTATAAAAGACTCCTGATACCATCTCTGGGCACAATAACACTGCGGCTACAGCAAAGAAGGTATTTGAGACTGATGAGAAAACCATATTATTTGTTTAGAATTAAGAACTAAGAAAAAGAACCCAACTGAAGACAGCCTGCACAGTATTTACAATGACAAGACAAAACTCCTCCAGCAGTAGAGACTGGTAGTTAAGCTGCATAAAAGTTATTATCATAAGAAATAATAAGGATACAAAGACAAAATTTTAGGTTCCAAAGAAATGGCATCAGAGTATCACTCAGTACAATGGAATGACTAAAGTAAAAGGAGACAAAAAGTAAAAGGTTTATTTCTACTCTGGGGAAAAAAAAAAACCTTACAGGAGCATTTCAAAGCTTAATCCTTATTTACTCTGATGTAGTATAGATTGTCAGATATAGAACCGACCGTAAAATTATCTTATTTAAAAAAAATATGTTATAATTCACCAAAAATTTGTAGAGTGACCATATTCAAAATAAACATACAAGAATAATAGAAATTTCCTAGGTACCAATACCTGGTTAGAAAATAAAAGAAAAATATATCATTCACAATAGCAACCTAAAAATTATATATGTAGAAATGTTTAAAACTATCTTTAGAAAGAAATATCACAGCCTATAATAGGAAAATGTCAAAACTTTACTGTAAAAAAACCACCGAAATAAATAAAAGTTGTATCATATTCATTATTGGGAACCAATAATATTAGAAACACATCAATCATTCTAAAAATATTTCATAGGTTGAATATAATTCAAATTAAAATCTCCAACAATTGAGTTTTTTAGTTGACAAGGTGATCCTGAAATTCATTTGCAATGACAAAAAATTAAAGCTAAAAACATCAAAACAAGACAAAACGAAAAGCAGAAAGAATTAAGGTGGAATTTGTACTACTTAGATATATAAAAATATTATAAAACCACATTAATTAAAATTTTGACCCAAAAAGAAACATTGATAAAACTGAACAGACACTCAGAAACTAAGCCATGCATCCATAGGAGAACTTAGTATGCAATAAAATAGTATTAAGATCAGTGGATAAAGAGAGAATTATTTGATAAATAGTGCTAGAATAATTAGTTGATAATTTAGAAAAATATAGGTAGAACCTTACCTTTCAACATGAATCAAAACAAAGATAAAGGGGTTAAACTGATTTAAAAAGTAACACTAAAAAATTTTAAATATAGGTAAGTAAAATCAGAGAATACTTCAAAGAATAAAGGCAATGAAGAAAGCCTAAAGAAAAACACAGGTCAAGAACTTCAAAATAATTCTCTCTATATATAAAAACATTTAAGTTAAATAAAACTGTCACAATCTGATTCTATATAAAGCATAAAATAACATATAAACAAATTTAAAAAATCAGTAAACTCAAAAGCAAGTGCTTAAATGACAATTTACAGAAGAAAAAATACAAAGAAAATAAATGTATTTTTAAACCTCAACTTCACTAGTAATTAAAGAGAGGAAAGTTAAAAAAGAAAAAGATTTCCACCTAAGCATTTTTCAAATTTATGTAAAATGACAATTCTTGATGTTGGCCAGAGTGTGGCAGAAAGGCCACCTTTAATCAGTGCTGGAAAAAGTATGTTTAGATGAAATTTCTCTGAAATGCAATATAGTAGGAACTATTGGGGTCTTTTAAAAATCACTGGCCCAGGAATTTATTCTATAAAAAATATGTGTGGAAATTAATACCGAAAGATGTTCCTTAGAGCATTATTTAGCTAGCAAAAAATTAAATAAGGGAAGAAATGACCAACATTAGGGGAATGAGTAAATAGAGCAGAATACTATATAATCATTAGACTAGTATTTTGGAAGAAGAGCAAATTATATGAGAAAATTCTAATGATGTTAAAAAAATGGGACATAAAACTGAATAAGTACTTTGACAAAGTTTGGTGAAAAGAAATAGAGTGCTAGATAAGAAAGAGAAGGAGAAGAAAGAACAAATGAGAGAGGGAAAGAAAGAAGGAGTAAGAAAGAGAGAGGAGGAGGAGAGAGGAAAAAAAGATGAAAAGAGAAAGAGAAAAGGAGAGAAATGACCAGCAACAACAGAAAGATGTCTGGGTGGGGAACCACACAAATAAACGTTCTAGTGATTATCTCTGTGCAGTGAAACGCCCTGTGTTTTTTTTTTCTATATCTTTCCATACTTTTGCAAATTTTCTATTGTGACCATATATTATTTTTATAACTAAGAAAAACATAGTCATTTTTTAAAAAAGACTATTAAGGGTAGAAAATCCATCATGCTGCATCCCTATCAGTCCAAAAAGAACTGGGCCCTGAGAATATCTGCAGACAGGGGGAGTTAAAATAATGAGAGTTTGGCTATATTCCCAGGATGCCAAACCAATGGGTTTGCTTAATTAACTTGAGGAGAAAAATCAGTCATTGACTTTTGAATTGGTCACTGAAAAGACTGAAAAGTTTGCCTTTGAGTATTGAAGACCCATCACTGGGTGAAGTGAAGAAAACGTTCATGATGCCACGTCATCAATATTTCTGGAAATGGTCTAAAAGTTAACGGAGCTATTTCTTTGGTCCTACCTATCCTGACAGGGACAGTGAACTCCTATCACAGTCCAGGTATAATTTTGCTGCTGCAGGAAAAAAAGCTTTGTTCATCTGTCCTGCATACACTTAGGTTTTCTTCCTGTCCCTAACTAGTAAGTATGAAGTAATTTCAGTGGGATTACTTTATACCTTTTTAAAACAATCTGAAGAAAACATTCATTTCTTTTCCCAGAGTGAGTTTTTGAGCTTGAAGATATTCCAGTCTTACTTGTCTGTCTTTACCTCTCCAGCCTTGAGCCTGTTTATTAAGATTTCCATTCAGATACTAAGGGCAAAGAAAGTTGGGTGGATTATCTTTTTGCTGCTCTCCTAAAATCCCTATTTGGAAAAAGAGGTTAATAAAGATGCTCCAACCCGGCTTTAGGAATTCTGTTTGTTAAAATAAAATTTGTTACCATGAATGGAGAGTGGAGGTTGAATCTATGTACGTGCACAAGCATCCCGCATATCAGGCTGTATATATGCTGGAGCAGAGGCTTAACAAATAAAACGTTGTTGGCTGAATTGTTTGCTTTCTCCATGCTATTCCTTTTTCCCATGGTGGGAATTAGAATGCATGATAGCACATCACATCTGCCAAATGATAAATTCTAGCCACCTTTATGAAATATTTTTCCCAGAAAGCCACTTGAGTTGACAAAACAAAACAGCCTTTCTTCTTTAGTAAGTTAAAGAAACAAATTGCTTCATATAAAGCACACATGTCATCAGGATAAAAAAAAATTGTGGTGGCATCTGGACTGTTTTATAAATATTTTTACTAGTTACCTGTTTTTTATATTCTGTTAAGCTATAATCGGAATTGTTACTATCTGTTATTAGGAAACTGTATTATGGTTTGTCCTCAGCCAAATGGCATGTTTTTAACTCTTACAAAACCCACAATAATGTTAGGTATTTACCAATCTCAAAGAGCACAGTCCTATTTTTAAATCTAAACCTATTTTAACTTTTATCACTTGAATACTACAGACACTCAATTGTTTGTTATTTTGCAAATGCTATTATCCCTTTTGGCATAGATAAGTTTGTGTTTGCAGGGTCTGAGGAAGAATTCTATAAGTCTAGATCTTCAGCTGCCTTGTGTTCTACAGCCTTAGAGCTAAAGGTAGGAAGGAGGTAATATTGGAGCTAGCAATATTTTCTTGAGTTATTAATTTTTAAATTTCACATTCAAAAGAAATGGCAGTGGCCTCTGCACAGATCATTTCTTTTGACAGAACGGAAATGGAGAGAGACTCGTAAATATTTTCGAAACCTCCTCAGTATGGCACACCGTGACATGTGATCAGTGGATCCTCATGCTTTGATATGTTACAGCGGGAACTTTCAGAAATGACTTACTGGGTTGTACATCTGATTGAACAACTGCTCAGCTTGCTACATTGCAAAGTTGGGAAGGCATTGAAGCACAGACAGGGAAAGAAGGAAAGATCCAGAAAAACAGCATTAGCTCAACAAATCCAGTGCATTCGCACAGACGAACTGGTCGTTAAAAAAGGAGAAATTTCAGTTTCTAAACATTCCACAGTGAAAGTGAGAAGCTCTAGGGAAATACAAATGTTGACTTTGGCTCCTAAAAAAGAATAGCTGGAATAAGAAATTTAAGGTTTGTGTTACTTTCCCTTTCTCAAGTTAAATAACCCATGAAATAAAGAAAGCTGTCCACTTTTGATGATACATGAAGTGCTGGTCTCCAGCAATGAATCAGAAGGAGTACTTTTGGCCTAGCCTGCAATTTATTACCTGAACTTCAAAGATGGTAATAATAAAAGATTAATTAAATCTTATCATTGAATTTATAGCTCTTCTTTTATATTAACACAAGCCTGAATTTTCTATTCAGTCTAACTTTAGAAAAATATGGATTAGCAAACAGCAGGTTAGCAATAGCAAAATATCAGTAAGCAAGACATTATTGGATTAACTTAAACGGGAGAAGAAAAACTTTAAATCAGTAGGAAGATTAAAAGGAACCAAAATACAGTATTATCTATTGCTTATTACCAGTTTCTACTGTTAGTTCATAATTAATAAAAAATATAAATTTCAAAAATATCCTATTATGTTCCAAGTGCTTTAGAATCTATAATGCTCTCCTGTCTATTTGTGCAGAAGATTTAAATGTTTGTGTATTTAAATGTACAAAATACTATTTTAAATTGCACTCCCAAGTTACATTTCTTAACTACCTACACCATCAATCTGGGGATTGACGTCAAGGTGTAACGGTGAAATATTGTAGAAATTGCTCCTTTGCTTTAAGCAAAGATATACTTTTTAAGAGAGAGTCTGGATTTCTTGTTCCTTCAACTTGGGGGACATAAATGAAGATTTTTATCATGCTTTAAAAAAACAACCTCCTCAAGCATGCTAGCAATTGAAAAATTACTAAAGAGAATAAATCATGACATTTTGAATTGCTGTTGCTTCTCAATTGATTTCTGGTCACACAGGGTACATTTACTTCTACATTTGGAACCTCAAATACCCTTTTGAAAGCCAAAATAATCCCCACGTCAATAATAACGTTCTCTTCAACCCCTGGGATCTATTTAAGATTGATGAACACACTTAAAGCACACTCATAATTAGCAATTATACCTTATTTATTTGGCTAGTATCATTTTATCAGCCTCACTGATATCAGTAAGGATTTCCTCATACATGAACATTTGACTATTGTTTTTAAGGGGTGGGATGGAATGCATAAGAGATAGTTCCTTTTCTGCCTATAACCACATTTCATCACAAGGTATTGGAAAATGTCTCAAATTAACATAGTATAGTAAAGGGTTAAAAGTAACTATGTGTGTGAATGTTCTCCACAAACTTTTATGTAAAAAAAATTCACTATGCCAATGTCAAGCACTGTCCATAAGACAAAAAATAAATTTAAACACCATTTGGATTTCAGTGTCACTAGCAGACAAAGTTTCTGTTCAACTAAACACTTCCACAATGTTGTATAGATTTTATGCCAAAAATACCTGGACGCTCACAAATCTTGAGCAAAATTCCATTGGGAATTCATGGTGTATTTATGACATAATAAAACTATTATGTTTTCAGCTTTCATTTAGTAAACCTTTATATTTTATTCACAAGTCACATACCCTTTTATTTAAAAAGAGGCCCAGACACTCCTTAAGCTTTTATAGCTGTTTATTTTTCCATGAGTAAATGATGTGTTTATATGTATATTCGCATACTGTTGGCTTATATTTTCAAATATTTCATGTAGATCTCAATTCTTTTTAAGGTGATGGGCATTTGAGGTTTTTATGAAACTATTTATTAGCAGAAATTAAAGACTACTGAAAAATACTTTAAACTTTTGAATTTAGTTAGTGCCAGAGAGCCAAACATAATAAAACAGCATCCGCAGGTTAGGCATAAAAATATTTAAATTATCACTACCTGATTTAAACTCACTGTGCTATGTGTTTAGGAGATAGCATAAGCAAAGATTATATGTATGCCTGGAAATAAGTTATCTTTTCATAAATTAAATAGGTCCCTTACAGCAAGGCAACTATATCTGTTACTTTAATTCTGGTTACCTGGTAGACTGTTAAAATACTGTCAGGAATAATGCTAAAATGTCTACAGGATTTGGTCTGTGAATTTCAGTACATGCTGTCTACCTAAGAGTCTAAGGAAACCACACACTCTAAGTGATCTCTTGGGCAAACCACAGCTATGTTGAAAGAAACTATATTGAATTGCACAGATGTTGATTTATTAAACTAGTCAAGTCATGTACGTGGAAACTATAAGCACCAACATGTGAACCTCTTCCTTTTAATTACTAGAGGATTTCAAATTCCATAGATGACTTACACTAAAAAGGAGGGTGTCACTCATGTATCTGCAGAAATAATAAACGGGTACCCTGATCTCCATAACAGCTCATCAGAGTGCATGGAGGGCATCTCTCCTGCCCAGGTCTACCTGAACTCCTCCTTATTCCGGACCCAGCACACTGTAACTGAGGTAAGACAGGACAAATGACCACCATACAGAGCCAGTGAATTTCTCTCTTTTACAGAGTTATCCTGGAGCCTGTCTTATGATCACAAAATTGTTTCATTAAATGAAAATTATCTTTCATAGGTTTATTTCTTAATATATATGGGCACGTATAACATTGCAGAGCACATTTTTATAGGTCGTGAATGTGTATCACACACCCCATGCTTAAATAGCCACGTCAATCTCCATGTAAACACCCTCAAATGGGCAATTCTAAATTCTCTTATATATTGTTCAAGATTTCTGCTTAACTAAATTGCTTGAAATAAGTGAGATGTTGAGTGGATTGGGAAATAGATTTTGTTATATAGAGATTTTCTTGCTGTTTTGTTATTATTTGACCTGTATATTTATCGTTTTCTGCATTAGTAAGTTGACTTTCTTAATGTGAAATTTCTCATGACAATTTCCTAAAAGTCCCTGTAAAGTGAGCACATATAGTCACATCTCAGTTAAATACCGCCTCATACAAATAGTATACTAAATTTTAACATATCCAGAATAATTCCTCCACAGACATGTGATCCCCTCACATCCTTGACCATCATGTCATATATTTTCATAACTTTGGCTAATAAATCCCCATTCCAGTGTGCTACGAATTACATATAGTTGAATTTCATTATACGCTTTATTGTTTATATTCTTATCATCTTTTTTAAATAAGTTTGTAAGTTGTCGAAGGGAAACAAAATGCTTAAACTCATAACATTATGAGTTTCATGTGAACAATGAGTGCGGACGTACCAAACAACACAGGGAAGAAGTCAAAGGAACAATGCATGACTGGAAATGCACTCCACAAAAATGTCCAGGTCAGAGAAAACATGTTAATGCCACAATGTAAAGATCCTGCTTTCTTTGCCAAAGCCTTCTGTATACAACAAGCTTTCTTAGACATTGAGGCCATTTTTGGATATGCCAGGGACTTGACTATTTTGGTGAACTTCTAGAAATTTAATGATGTCAGGAAAACTTTCTCAAAATTCTAATACAAAAATTGACCTACTTTTGAAACTAGTAAAAGCTTATCAACATATAATGGGGCCCTTGGATTCTTTTGTTTGTTGCAAACATTTTTATTTATTTTTTTTGATAGTTGAGATTTGCCCAGAGAGTAACGGCTGGTTTTAATAATACTTTTCACTTCTGCTACTATTTTCATCTATTTTTCAAGCTTTCTTTAGACAGGAAACCTAAGATAATTTTTCTGGTTCACAGACAGATTTGACGCAGGCTTCTTAGCAATAAGTTAAGAGTGTTTAATTAATTCTTTTATCAGCAGACAGCAAAAGATAAGGGGTTTGTTTCCTTTGAAAAAATTTCTCTTCCTTTCCCATTTTATAAATTCATTTTAAAATGGGCATGGTTTTTCTTAGACTTCACTTACCTTTTTTAACTGTGCTTCCAATTTGCTACATTCCTCTTTCTTTTGTTCAATGGCTATTTCTAGAGATTTTAACTTGGAGTCCCTTTTCAGCCCTGCAGAGGCTAATGAAGATGCATGTTCTTTGAGGTCAATTAAACTAGACTGAAAGAGAAAGAACGCTAGTGAGTAAAACCCTGCAAGTTCTACTAGCCACGTCTTCAACTTGAACACATAGATTCTACACACAGCAATAAAGTGTGCAGGAGACAGAAAGGGCAGACACAGTCTTACTAAGGTAACAATAGTCAGCTCTGGCCAGGAAATTAAAGTTGGCCAGCTTACAGAACCGAGCAGGATCTAATTGCAGAGAATCAAATGTGACCAAATGGTGTGGTCAGTAAACGCACGTTTCACGACTCAAAACCATGCTAATGATGTAAGTCCCGAGGTGGTCTTTACATGTCATAGCAAAACAGACACCCCGAACCTTCCATTCACATTTATTGCTGTCAGGTCATGCAGATCCTGAGATGAATATGAAAGAAATTACTGACTTTAATGCTTCCTCCTCTCTCCCCCACTCAAAGGGTAAATCAAATATAAAAGAAGCATCCTATTAAATTTTTATCAAATCCCATTTCTTTAACACAAAAAATGACCAATGTGTTTTCAAATTTCTTCTGGAGAATCAAACATGAAATTATTTTAAAATTTAGAGTAAACTTTATGGTCCAGTCCTTTGTCATCCAGATACAACAGATATAATGAAATCTCCCCAACTCAGACATGGGGTTACCTAAATTGTTTTAGTCGCTAATCATATCCAAAACCAACAACTTTCCTGCAAAGTCTAAATTCCAAAAACTAAATAAATACTTGAGTGTATCACTGAACATGACTTTACTACCTAGAAGGGCATTGTTCATCAACAAATATGAAATAGTTAGCAACATCTAACTATGTGACTAAAATGTTCAGTTTTTCCCCAAAAATCACTGCAGCACGTAGGAAGACACTAAACATAACGTGGTCTCTAGTAAATGAAGTTGCCTAATACTTTATGCTGGGCTGTTTCGTGGGGACTGGAACGACCCTGATGATGAAGGTCACCACCACCAAGCAAGGTGCTCCTAACAACCTTCTGAGGAACAGGTCATTTTTCAGGTCAAGAAACTGAGGTTCACATCAGCTGAGTGTCTTACCAAAGGTCCCTTACCTATTAAAGGCAGACAGAGGTCTCGAACCTGGGTCTACAATTCGAATTACAATGTTCTTTACTGTATCAACTTCCACAAAAGTAATAAAGGACCTTGTAATCCAGTCATTTTGTCATGGCGAAGATGTATCAACGCTTCAACTAAATTATAAGCTCCCTGCTGACAGCAACTATATGTTGTTCTTCTTTATAAATGTTGTTCTTCTTTATAAATTTTTAAATGCTAGATGTGATGGCCAGTTAATTGGGCTAGGCTATAGTCTCCGTTACTAATTTAGGTATTGTATGAAGGTATTTTTGTAGATATCACTAATGTCTACAATCAGTTGACTTGAAGGAGATTATCTTCAGTACTCTGTGTGGGCCCGATTCTATCAGTTGAAAGGCCTTATGAGTAGAACTAAGGTTTTTCTGAGGAAGAAAACTTTGCACCTGTGGATTGCAGCATCAAGTTTTGTCTGGGAGTTCCTCTCCTGATGGCCTACCTGATGAATTTCAGACTTGCCAAGCCTCCATAACCGTGTAAACCTATTCCTTGCAATAAATTTTTTAATCTGATTAATTTTTTAATATGGTTCTATTTTTCTAGCAGAATCCTGACTGACACACCCAGCCCAGTGCCAAGCACATTATACAGGAACAATAAATGTTTCTTAAAACGCCTGTCTGAAATGCACACGACATTGGCACTGTTTACAAAGCCCTTTTCGTTTAAAGCTCGTGCTCACCCGTCATCAAGATATCTTTTAATTAGAAGTATGTGTATTGGTTTTAAGGTGCCAACCCACTGATCTTCCAAGTCAGAACTAGCAGTGAAATAACAGGAAGAAGACTTAAATTCTTTATTTTCATATCAAAGAAATAATCTCCTCTCTAAAAAAACTAGTGGGAATATGGGTTTTGCTTCTGAGTAACCTCAAAACTCCTCTTACTCATCGACTCTTTCCTCCTTCATCTGGAATGCTAATTTAGACAGGACTTTAATTTGTATGGAATTATCAATACCCACAGCGAAGTAACACTGTGGAGCTAGGAGACAGACCACTGTGCAGTGGTAGGATCTGGCAGGGTGCAAGGGCCTGTACAGTCCTAAAAGACATGGACATTTCCTGCAGACAAAAATCAGTGTGAAGGGGCCAACTGCAGACAATGACACATATCTCAGAGTTGTGGAGATGACATAAAATAATGTGTACTACTGCTTCTCCTAGTTCTCCACCGAAGTATCCCCAAGAAAACTGACAGGGTTATAGGTATCCCTTGGAGTATGGGGGGTATAGCCCAAAGCATCCTCTCCATAACCCCAAGCAAAAAATTTGTTTAAACTGCATTGTTTTACATTAAAACTGCAGGTGACTCGGCCGGGCGCGGTGGCTCATGCCTGTAATCCTAGCACTCTGGGAGGCTGAGGCAGGAATATCGTTTGAATTCAGGAGTTCGAGACCAGCCTGAGCAAGAGTGAGACCCCGTCTCTACTATAAATAGAAAGAAACTAGCCAAACAACTAAAAATAGAAAAAAGTAGCCGGGCATGGTGGCGCATGCCTGTAGTACCAGCTACTCGGAAGGCTGAGGCAGGAGGATCGCTTGAGCCCAGGAGTTGGAGGTTGCTGTAAGCTAGGCTGACGCCACAGCACTCTAGCCCAGGCAACAGAGTGAGACTTTATCTCAAAAAAAAAAAAAACCGCAGGTGACTTTTATATTCTGTATTCATGTTTCTATAGTATAAAAATACTGTTTCAAGTTATTTACTATAATGTCAAAATAATATTCCAGGAAAGCAGCCACATGTAACCTATACCTGAGTCCAGCATGGTATCACATCTCCTAACCTGAGGGTATTGGTCGACCCTTTGAGAAGCACAGAGGAGTGTAAAGCATCCAACACAAGGATTAACGTATAACAGACCCTCAATAAAGTAGAGCTATTATGATTATTATTACTGATGCTGTTGTTATCTCAAGCAAAGGATCATGGGGCTTTGAAAAACTACAGAATCCTGTAAGCCAAGCAAACGTGGTAAGACATAAAAGTTCCAAGGAGCTACACTGTATATGGTCAGCAGAGCAGAGAAGACATGCGCAGGGCATCACTGATGAATGAAGTTACAGGAAATAGTTCCCCTGGAATTCAGGTAGCTTTACAAAAGAAAGGCTCCCACATTCCCAAGCCTTCACGCACTCCCTCCAATAAGTCTCTAGTCTCTTGCAGCTGCGATGAATATAGGTTTATGAGGACTATCAATGTGGTTCGCTTGTTTTTCCAGACTCACCTCTTTCTCAGTCAGTTCAGCTTGTAAAGCATTGACCTTCTCTTTCAGGTCTTTGTTCTCTTTTCGGAAGGATTCTATCTCTTCTAGTCTTTCCCGATCATCTCTCTCTCGCTGTTCTTTCAAGCGTTCAATTATTCTCTCCTGCGAGGGAGAAAAGAAGAGGTGAGGACTCATCAGTGTGCACGCCAAAGCACACTACAAAAGAAAATAGGAGGCAATACATCTACGAAATGCTCTACAGGAATCAACACATACAAGAAACTCAAAACTGGGTTTGTGGAGAGAGGCTATGCATAACAGCACTGGGGAAAGACAGCAGAGACAGCTTTTGACTTGTTAATAAAAGTTAGCATCACAGGGTTTCAAGGGATCTTAATGCTTAAGCTCTGAGGCTGTTCTTGGCTCACGGTGGTATCTAGCAAACTCCTAGAGCAGGTCTAGAAGAGGCAGGTTCAGGCACCAAGACTCTAGACTTGCCAAAGTCTTGCACAGGCAAGGGGAAGAGGCAAAACAGACTTCTAGGCTCAGCCCCCTTTGCTTGGCCTCCCCAGCTGATATCAAAGAGCCTTCTCTGGTTTCTGAAGACAGGGTTTCTGTGGTTTCTCCAGCTAGACAGGGGACTGAAGGAGAGCAGGACCAAGGCCCTCCCGAACTCAGGGCTGGACTCCTAGTGAGAACAAAAAAAACAGCCTATTGTGTATATGATTTTATGATGTGTCTGGAGATGTTTATTTCTGTGTTTTTTTCAATGGTTTCTTTACAATTAGTAGAGACACCAAAACACTGGTTGAGCCTGAACAAAGTTCAAACAGCAGCTTTCCTTCACTGAGGGCTTACTACATGTGAGGTGCTATCATGTGCTCTCCTCATCAGCCTTCATCACACCTGCAAGGGCAGAACCAGCGCCGCTGGTGACAGTGTAGAGGGAAGGAAACCCGGAGCTCAGAGAGGCAAGGTGGCCCAGCTCAGGAGCAAAAGGCCCACCCTGGCATCCAGGGCTCTCATTCTCAGTCATACTCACAAGACCACAATGCCACAGAGACACGCCTGGAGCCATCGAAGAGATGTGGGGGTCTGCCTTTCATTTTCACACTGAAATGAAACACTACCCTGCTAGATATGTTTTCCAAAAACGTGGAACCTAATATAAAGTAAAACCTTTTTTAAAAAAAGGAAAATTCCATCTGAGGAAAGCTTGAGTTAGATCTCTGAAATTAGTTTCAAATTATCCAGCACATATCCGAACTTCCTCTTGGATGGCCACGTTAAAAAACATTGGTGCGACAACTGTGCCTAAGGATCCTGATATTATCTTTTATATTTTTATAAGTATGTAGTACAAGACAATGCCTGATACAGAAGACAACTGCAAAACAGTATTTAATACAGAGGGAAGACACTCGGCCTGAGATTTAAGATCCCCCGAGGATCTGTTCTACCCCAGTGAAAATAATTTATGTATCTAATGCTTTCAAGGAAAAAAAAAAGTACCATTACTGTTTTGCAATTATTTAAAAACACTTTAAGTGAATTATATTATGACAACAGTAGAGGTAGAAATAGAACAAGTGAGTCTATTAATTGCCTGTGTTTGTTTCTTCTTGATTCCAGTTACAGTCCTATTTTCCTCAACCCGTGACAGTGACGAGTGGATGATTACCTGGTCTGCAAGAGAAGGAGACGGCCACAGTGCGTGGTGAGTCTCTCAAGGGCTTTCAGTGATTTCAGCAACCGCGCGGCGCTGCCTTTTACATACACTACCGCCGGTCACCCAGCCGCCAGGCCCTCTCCATCCCATCACTTCCACTACATGACTGCTCGAGTGACATTTCTAAGGCTCCAAACTGACCAAGTCACCTCACTATTTGGAAACCTTCCCAGGAATCCCTCTGGCAGGATCCTGTGGCACTTCCTCGCATTCGACACTCTTCGCGCGGTTTCGCTGCATGTCCGTCCTCCCAGCCCTGCTTCTCAGAAGGTATAGCACCAAAATCCCATGACTCTTTTTAAGCCAGGGCCAAGCAAACGGCCTGGCATACTACAGGCAATTAAAAAGGCTGAAGGAAGGAAGGAGAACTCAAATGAGGGATCATCTTGGCTTCAAAGGAAGGGTAATAAAATTAAGCAGGCGTGTTAACAGCCAGAAGGTGTCAGAATCATTTGGAAAGCAAGTTGATTTGTTCTAAGCACTTGTACTATTGACTGGGCATCGATGACAAAAAAAATCAGCAAGCACTATAATGTTTTTAAGTGTTATTGATGATTCAATACTACAAAATATTTCTCCGTCAATCACAAAACTAATTTAACTGTCAGCTGCGCAGGGCCAGATGTCAAAAACATGTGTTAAAAGGCCCTAATATGCCATGATCTACTTGATTAACAACTAACTTGCAGAAATTCCAACAATGTGTTCTTGTTTTAGTCTTATTTGCATTGGCAAGCATTCCTTGTGCACTCATCTGGCTCTGCACAGGTCTAATCTATTTGTGCTTTATCACCGGGTGGGAACTGAGTTGCAGTGGCCTCCAGCTCTGCTATCTGCCTTTCTCAACTGCTTATCTGCTGTGTGGCTAGAGCAAGGCTTGGCAAGACCGGCTTTATAAATACAGTGGGTTCTGTCTCTTGAGCTTCTGTATGTCAATCCCAGAACGAAGTCATACTCAATCTTAACTCGCTGAGCAGCATTATTTTTTTGCACACTCTTAATAGTTGAATAAGTTCCTGGAAATTAAAAGGAATAACACACTCCCTGAGATGCCATAATCCAAGGGAAGTGGTGAATAGTGCCTGATGGATTTTATTCGTCAGCCAAAAGACAGCAAATAATTAAATGTACATATAAATCCATGATTTTTTTATTGATCATTTTAGTTTTTCACACCATGCCCTGTTCCAAAAGTTCTGTGCAATTAAATGTGGATAAAAATGGAACTTGTGAGGGAAAGGACATATAAAGGAGATTGTGATATTGTCAAAAGCAGAGATCAGAAGGTTTCGGTTTGGGTCCTATTCTATCGCCTGTCGGGACAGTCCAGAGGAGGCAACAAAGTCTTAACCAAGGGCCAACTCAGACAGGGTGGAAGCAGCTTCTGGGACAGCTGGGTTGGGAAATTAGCATGTGTCACAGCTGATTAATGATGTCTGTCCAGGCCCAGAAACGGGGAATGATACTGCACACAACCAACACGTCCATTTCTGGGCAAGTCATTTCACCTTGCTAAGCCCCTTTCCCATATTTAAAATGGAAGAGCATGGATTTAGTGTTTCTCAAAGTGTAATCTTCTGAACCCTGACATCAGAATCCGTGAGCAGGCTTCAAAATCACAGGTTCCTGGGCTCCACAGGAGAGCAACTGAATCAGAATCTCTAGGAAATGGGACCCAGGAAACTATTTTAAGAAGTTTTTTAGGTGAAAAGATTATTTGGATACATCCAAAGGTGTGATACTCACTGGAATCAATACTTAAAATAAGTCTTGTATTCTTTGTGCTATGCTAGAGACCCTTGCCAGTTCCTACTCAATGGTTTTATTTGTGCTTTTCAAATAAACTAGCATTCTGATCTGGGTACTTTTTAAAAATTCCCTCCAAATAAATTGTTCTATATTCACTTTTATTCTTCATTGCTATGAAAGGCTAAAAATCAGATGCAAATAGCATATAGAAAGGAATAGCTTATAGGCCAAAGCTGGTGCACACAGCTCTTTTGTTTGACTTGAGCACCATAACTTTTTTAAAATCTGAACTTGAATGTTTTGAGATAGGTCAGGGACTCTCCAGCTTGCCATAGTCACCAGTCATCCCTGCTGCACTCCACCAAACCCATTTCCCTCATTTCTGCTCCCTACCTGGCCCTTCTAGTCGTCTAGGTTCTCAACTCCTCATGTATGGTCCAGTTTCGAATGTCATGTGCCTGAGACTGCAGATAAGCAAACTGAATGATCCATTGCCAAGGCAGATCCAGAAGAGAATGAAACTTAAGAGGTCAGCTAATTCAGATGTGCATTTTGAAGACGAGGCCCTGAGAAGAGAAGAGGCTTGCCCTGGTGATGCAACCGTCAAGCAGTGAAGACAGTCTGTGGCGGCCACACTCCCACAGACCTCAGCTTTCCTCCCCAGATACCCCCTCAGCCTCAAAGGAAGTATTTAAATAAAGGGAGTTTCTTTCAGATTTGGGAATTGCTTTAGGATTTAAGCTAGAGTAAATCAAATCTTAATAGGGCCCAGAAAAAAATGATAAAATCCTGCCAAGAATTCATGACATGGAAAATTATAGGGTATATGTTTACTTCTGTGAGTTTTAAGAAAGAAATCAAGAGGTAGAAATGGGCTGACATCACCCAAAAATGCAAAAGGGACACATAATCATTAATAGCTTTTGAACCAACATCCTCCTATTCTAATTTTACAAACAAAATTACTACAGAGAGCTCTGGAGACAAATTCTTGAAAGTTGAAAAGAGAAGAATATCTGTCCCTAACAAGTTATCTTATTAAATATTCTTATAAGTCTTCAAATAAAATCTTATAATTCTTAGAATTTAATCCTAAATGTATAATCTAACAATTTTAATAGGACCAAGAAGACTTTCCGACCATAGAATTATGGCTCTTTTCCGTAGCTTCTATATTCTTATCGTAGAGCATTGGTGCCCAGACTAGAGTGCACAACACAATCACGGGGTGGCGGGGAGGGTTTGCTAAGGTGCAGTTCCCAGGCCCTACTCAAGGTTCTGATTCAGTAGGCATAGATGGGGTCTAACAATGTGGATTTTCAACAGGCACCACCTGGTAATTCTAAAGTAGCAACGGAGTAGCCTTCTTTAGGACACACTGGCTTAGGGAAACAAAAGGACATTTAATCTAATTCCCATTCAACAAATGGGAAATTTGAGGACCTGGTAAGGGGGGAGAATTATTTGCCAGGGGCACCCAGTTAGTTAGTGGCATAGGTAGGAGTGGCCCCTAGATCTCCTTCCACTTGATCTCACCAATCCAGAGTACATAGACTATAACAGTAGGGAATAAGGGAGTCGGTGCTGTTACTACAGTATGGCATCCAAGAGGAAAACCCCATAACACCCCTTGCATCTGTGGGCGAGTCTTACAAAGTGCTGCAGAATCAAAAATGATGAGAAGGATGAAGTAAAGAAATGTAACAGATTCACTCCCCTATTTTTATAACTTAAGGTTTCTTTTGTTTCAAGCTGAATTTGAAAAATCATGTTATTAACATGGGCCTAAAAATGGCACTGACACATTACATGACCAACCAACAAATAGGCTGTCCCTCCTCGGAGTTCCTAAAGAACTTTACCCGCACTGCTCTTGGGTACTGGCTCTTTGACACTTAGGACGTGTTGCAAACTCAACTCCAGAGTGTGATACCTACAATAGGTGCCCAGAGAATGAATGAATGAATTCAGTCAGAATGAAATGGACTAGAAATCATTTTAAAAGTCAGTAGGCCGGGTGCAGTGGCTCACACCTGTAATCCTAGCACTCTGGGAGGCCGAGGCGGGCGGATTGTTTGAGCTCAGGAGTTCGAGACCAGCCTGAGCAAGAGCGAGACCACATCTCTACTAAAAATAGAAAGAAATTAATTGGACAACTAAAAATATACAGAAAAAATTAGCCAGGCATGGTGGCGCATACCTGTAGTCCCAGCTACTCGGGAGGCTGAGGCAGAAGGATTGCTTGAGCCCAGGAGTTTGAGGTTGCTGTGAGCTAGGATGACGCCATGGCACTCATTCTAGCCAGGGCAACAAAAGCGAGACTCTGTCTCAAAAAAAAAAAAAAAAAAAGGCACCCCTGGCTGCAGTGTGCCAGGAGTAGTATGGGAGTATGAGGTCCAGCTGGGACTATAGGTAGTATAGCAAAGGAAGAAAAGAAGGCACATTTAAATGCATTTGGATCAACCCCTCCCAACCTTGTTTGCCTAAGTCCTCATCGCCCCCGTTTTTTAGTTCAAGCTCACCTTCTCTGATAGGGCCTCCTCTAACGTCGCCAGCGCAGTATCTGTATTACTGGAATCCGTCTGCAAGGACTTCACTCTGTCTTTCAGATTGGTCAGTTGTTTGTCTTTATCCCTAAGTTGTTCTTGCAAGTTTTCAATCTAAAAATAAAGATCACCATTTTAAATGCATATTTCATTACACATCCAGGGCCCAAATTCCTGAAGTAGATCTGTTTTTGTTTTGTTTTTTAAAAAAAAGGACGAGATTATGGAAACTATCAGTTTTACAAGATTACACTTTGACTTAGTCTTAGACTCAAGGCCATTTTGATGAGACCCTCATTCTTCTATTTAACTTTGTATTTAAATGGTGATACAGATGAACAGAGTATTTCCCTCTGTACAAATGCAAGCGCTTCTGACACAGGTCAGTACTATTATTTCTATTTATTTCTATCCTTTTACCAGCCTTTTAAGTCTCAAGTCCATAGACCTAAGCTTGGTATGGTGAATCAGAGAAATGTTACACAGGATTAATATTAATACACTGATTGAACAGACATTCATTGGGTGCCCATTCTGTACCAAACGCCATATCAGTCTATGGCAGAACCCATGTAGTCATTCACTCACTCCTCTATTCAGCATTAAACTTTGTGATATGCCCACTGTTGTCAAGTGGCTGTTTCAAAGTAACCACATGAAAAGCCAAGTAGGTTATCACCAGCAGACTGTTAATGGGAAGAACTTGTGATATAAGTCAAATATAACAAGTACTAAACACTCCATTTGGCAACTAAGTCATGTGCTGGCAACCAACCAGCCACTTTTATCCACTATCTGCAGCCTGAAATAAACACGCCAAATAGCCGATTATAACGCCTGCCCAGGAACGGCAGCAAGGACCTTCTCCTGGGCATTGTGGACATTATCATTCATGTTTTTATTCTCTGCTTTCGAACCATATATTTCTTATCTAAGGATTAAAAAAAGCCCCACTACATAAACAATTTATTCGTATTAAGGGTTTTAAAATGACAAGGAAAAAAAGCAGTACAACTCTAAGATAAGCCCTTTCAAAATATTTGTATTCTACGCCCAGCTCTCTCAGGGAATCATTCCAAATGCATGTTTCACAATGCATGACTCAAACAATTTTTGATCACTTTATTTCTTTAGCATGAATCTGGAATGGCAATACCAATAATGACAGTCATAGCAGTAGTGATGAAGAGGAGGAGACAGTGACAATAACAACAGAAGTGGCAGAACTAGCGCCGTCAAAAATAGTTCTGAATGCAAAGATAATGACTCTGCTGACCCTCAATCCAGAGGACATGGTCTTGGCTAATTTTTCCAATGGTTACAATGGATGTGGACTAAGATGGATTTTTTTCCTTCCTCCCACCTTCCTTCCTTTTTTTTTTTTCTTCTTCTGCCTCGAGACCGACATGCTGGAAACTCAAGTTATAGGGGAAACCATTTCCTTCATCAAAATGCAGTGTGTTCCCATCCAGCTGTCACCGTGAGGATTCACTGTTCCTCCATGGAAAACACAGTGACTCAAAAGGTCTGATCATCTCCAGTCAAAGCAAAGGCTTCTTCCATTCCAGACAGGTGTTCATGTGGTTACACACCACCATAAGCAAAAATATATGCAAGCAAGAATATGGGTGGTTCTGTGTCAGAATGATAGTACTTACATGGAATAAGCCAGCAGCTGAGAGGACTGGCTCTTGGAGAGAGTGTGTATTATTGCTTTGAGTACACACAGGCATACATTTGTGCACATACGTAAAAATCCATGGTGGCACTGAGCAAACTAATTAGGCCCACCTGCCCACCCTGGGAGGCAGTGCCCTGGGCAGGCGTGAGGGGACTTTCTCTCAGGGTGTCAGCCCTGGGGCAGAGGTAGGCACTGATTTCAAGGGACTCTGGGTACTGGAAATAGACGCCAAAGAAAACTGGCTGAGAGCTTATGTGAGACTCCCTGGGCCCCCTCCTAATAACCAGGAAGACTTAAGAAGGTTGAGGGACAGGAGTCCTACCGGGATGCAGGTAGGGGCTGAGAGAGAGAGAAATGTGTGATGCTGAAACCTTTAGACATGGAGGTGGCATATCTATTTATTTCAGATCTAAGAACCCAGCAGAAGAGCCAGTGATACCACTGGCAAGACTGACTAACAGACTGGTATTGGAGACACATTTATTGAGCTAGGGATGCACCACTTTAAGAAATGCTAAACAAAGATCATCAAGAATGATTCTTAAGAGAGAAAAATAGGTGTAGAACATTACGGGGAATATAGTCTCTTGCATAAATGAAAAATCAATCACTAAATAGATAAATATATCTGGGAAAAAAATCACAAGAAATTTTAACCTTTCGGGAAAAGATTTTGGGAGGAGGAAGAGGGGAACTTCCACTTTTCATTTTTGTACATTTGTGTAGATTTTTGTTTAAATTTTCTAACCATGTAGGCTTTATTATTTCTTTAATGTCAATCAGGATTATCTAGATGGTAAGATTATGGGCCATTTTTAGTTTATATTTGTATATAAAAATAATAAATAACATATATGTGAGTAAATGATAAATAATTTAATAAAATAACACAAATGCCTACTTAAAACTAAATTGTCCAAGTTACCAGCAATTACAGATTTAAACCATGGCCTATTATGCATGTATTTAAAATCATGTTTTCATACTATCTGCTAACTAAATGGAAATAGCAGAATCTTAAGGCAGAATATAAAATAATACAACATTAATTTTGTAAAAAGAAAAATATTCTTAAAAGAACAAAAATATACACAAAAGGAACTCACTAAAAAGTTTTATGTGGCAACGGGGGACTAATGATGTTACTTTTCTTCTTGCTTTTCTACATCTAGCAACTTGTTTTCATTGAACATAATAAATAGAATAAAAAGATACTGTAAAACCTATTACAAAATATCAGAATGATTCTTTAAATGAGTTTTAAACAATGTAAGTTTTTGCTTTTTAAAAGGACTCCTTTGCAGGAGAAAATGTTCCTTTGTTATGCCAAAGAGGACCAAATTCTTAAAATTTAAATTTAGGAGACTGTGGAGAATGTAGAATTCTACATGTTTTTAAAAAATATCGCACCGTTTTCCCATGTTCACAAATTGTTATGACATTACGAGAAAAATGTTTGGAACCTTTTTCTTCAAAGGGTGAGTTTATACAAGGTTCGAATAGTAGGAATCGGAAAATCAGCAAATTGAAAACAAGTGTTAGGATGGGGAGGTTTGGGGGTGAAAAGTGAGGAGTTTTTGAGAAATTTCACGTGTTGCAAAAATGGAATCCACTTTAGCAACACAGAGAACTCACCTGGTCACTGTGATGATGAAGTAAGAGGTGGGCCTGCACACGGGGCTGGAGAGAAACCCTGCCCTTGGCTTTGACCTGCCTCTCAGTCACGGCCGGGCGGATTCAGAAGGAGCCTTACCCTGCAGACGCAATACTGTGCCTTCTAGGGCAGAACCCTGGAGAGGGGGTGAGAGTGGGAGGCGCACAGGCCCTGGAGGTCACCAGACAGGCCTAATCCTGATAGCTTTAAGCTGGCTTCTGAAGCTCTGCCCAAAAGCTAACGGGGCCCTTAACTGTGGGCTTGCCAAGCCTGAGGAAGGCCAATGCCCAGAGGGAGCTTTGTTGTGTGTTTTCACACAAGTGCAGTCCCCAGCACAAACGCGGTCATTGACTAAACAGCCACGGCCCCCTTGACTCCATATTTGCTCCTCTCCAATTTGGTCTCCACGTTGCAGCCAGAGTTACCTTCCTAAGACGCAGATCTAACTATACGACTTCCTCCCTTAGAATCCTTCAATGGCCCCCCACTGTACTCCAAATAAAGCCCAAACTCCCTGATATCATGCATAAGGCCCTCCAAGGGATGGTCCATGGGGTCCTCTACCATCCCCCAGCCAAGCCCCAACCTTCCCAAACCACTCCTGCCAGCTCCTAGGACCAGGCTCTCTTTATGCCTTCCCCATCTTTGCCTATCCATTTCCTCTGCTTGGAACTCTCTTCCCACTCCAACTTTTCGCCTGTTCAAGTCCTACTCAAACCTTTAGTATCAGTATATTCCTTGCCTCCTCCAGGATTTCTTCTCTGAAGCCACCACCACCACCCCCAAGCCAGGCTGAGTATCCTAATCTACATTTTTCACACACTATTAAATTTGCCTTTTTACTTATCTAACTCCACTGCAAGCTCAATTAAGACAAGAGCTCTAACATACTCGCTGCAGTACCCAACTGTGCTGGCAATACCACATATTAACTTATTGAGTGAATGAAAGAAGTAAGGAAGGAAGGAACCCTGAAGTAGAAGTGGCTATTCCCTTCAGTTCTGGGATTCTACAAAGAAGAACTTAAAAGTGATGGAGAAGGTCCACATATAGCCTACAACAGAGGACCTAACTGTTGCCTATATATAAGTATAGGCATACTTATATATTCCCAGTCCCAGTGACTCTGGGCAGTTACATCTAATGAGTAGAGCCTAAGAAAGGCATACAGTTCAACTGCAAGGAAGGCTGAGAAACCAAGTGCTGGCATTTTCACCTTCAATAGTGAGATATCCTTTATAAAATCAGAAGAAAGTTCAGAGTCTGGGTGGCCAAAAAAATGACCCATATCCACAGCACCTTATCGAGAACTCTGGTGTCAGTTTCTGAAGCAGCAAACTGAATCACCCTGGAACAATTTCTCTGAACTCCCTTTCTCTCAAGTTCCTACAGACTCAGAAAGCTAGGCCTTCTCCAAATATGGTCCGTGCAACTCTTTGTTAGTGTCTGTGATAACTATAGAAATTGAGAGTGTTTGCGTATCATCGCAACATTCAAGAACATGATCCACGGCCTTGTCACCACGAGCAGCGTATAGACAAGTTTGGGTGTTGTTCAACTCATGTGTCACATGTGGCCAGAACTGCACAGATTGTGCACACAGTTGAACCACATATTGTGCCATGACAGATTGGAAATTTAAAAAAAAGAAAAAGGTTGCTTGGGAAGCATAAAATTATAGGCCTGCTAATCTCTCATACTCCTTCAGAGATACCTTTTGGAGACAGCCAAGGATGCTCTCTGAGCAGAAAAGGCAAAGCTGGTTGCTAGTACAGGGTCTACTAAACCACTGATTTAAACACAAAGATTTAAATCAACCCATCGTATTAATTTTCTATAATTGCATAACAAATTGCCACAAATTTAACAGCATAAATTATCTTACAGTCTGTAGATCAGAAGCCTGGGAGGGCCTAACTGGTTTTTCTGCTGAGGGTCTCTCAAAGCTAATATCAAGGGGTCAATTGGGCTGAGTTCTCATCTGTAATCTGGAGTCTTCTTTTTCAAGCTCATTCAGGTTGTTGGCATTATTCAGTTCCTTGATGGCTGCCACGGGGGTTGCTCTCAGCTTCCAGAGGCTGTACAAAGGCCATTGCCACGTGGCCCCCTTCCCTCTTCAAAATCAGCAATCAAGCATTCCTTGTATGGGAAATCCCCCTCCTGCTTTGGGTCCCTCTGTCATACCCTGTGCCTGACCTCTAGCTCCAGATTTACAGTGTTCTTCTGACTAGGTCAGGCCCTCCCAGATCATCTCCCTTTTGATTAACTCAAAGTCAACCAAGCAGTGACCTTGGTTGTATCTGCAAATTCCCTTTTGCATAAAATGTAACCTAAACTGAGACATAACGCCAGGGGTCACATATCATGGGGCCATCCTAGAATTTTGCTTATTATACTCATATTTTTCAACTGGAATAGAAACATGTTGGTCTTTTAGATCCCTTAAATAGAGGATTGTACAAAAGGAATTTATCCAAAACTGAGGAAGTAATTCTAGTGGGATGTGTGACATTTTAACATGGTATTTCTGACGCAGCCATTTTTACATGGCCAAAAGATAAAAATAAAACAAGCTTTCAGCTTATAAAAAAGTTAGTAAGTACTACATGCAGAAGTCCTCCTCACTCTATTTCATAAACCTATCTCCATTCTTGAGCAACACTGGTTCTCAGCATTAAGGTCTGGAATGAAGGTTCAGGATCCCTGCTTTAATGAGGTAACTGTTTACACAAAGCTATATGTATCTATCTGTCTCCAGCCAAAAAGCAGCCTCAAAACTTCCAGCTAGTATAGCAATGTCATGGTGATGATGATAATAATAATAATAGCTAATTCTATTAAGTGATTCCTATAAGCCGGAGACTGGCTTTTTTTTTTTTTTGACATTTTGAGATAAATGAGATTTGCATGCAACTATAAAAAATAATACAAAGAGATCCCTTACACTCTTTACCTAGTTTTTTCTATTTTTAACATCTAGTATAACTATAGTACAATATTACAACCAGGGAATTGACATTGATACAATCCGAGGACCTTATTCATATATCACCAGTTTTATATGCACTCATATATATGTGTACATGTATTTAGTTCTATGCAATTATACTACATGTGCAGATTCACGTGACCACCATCAAAGTCAAGACATAGAAAATTCCATCACCACAAAGATCCCTTGTGTTGCTCTTTTATAACTGCATACACTTCCCTCTTGTCTCTGCCCTCATCCCTAACCCCTGGCACTCATTAAACTTCACTCTATTTCAGTAATTTTTTCATTTCACAAATGTCACATAAATGTGGTAATATAGCTTTTTCATTCAGTATGATGTTGTGGAGATCCATCCAAGTTAAGTTTATCAATAATGTGCTGCTTTTTATTGCTAAGTAGTACTCCATGGTATGAATATACCAGCTTGTGTAACCATTCATCTGCTGAAGAACATTTGGGTTGTTTTCAGTTGTTATTAGTAAACTACTATGAAGTTTATGTATAGGTTTTTTTCTGTGAATGTAAGTTTTCATCTCTCTGGGATAAATGCTACCAGAGAGCAACTGCTAGGTCATATGGAAGGTCCTCATGCACCCAGGTACAAGGCTAGCCAGCCTGAGGACTCCAGAAGTAAGTCTGCCCACAAACCCCTCAAAATCTCTGGACAGGCTTCCAGGTAAAGGTCTTTCCCTAGTGAATCCAGTTTGTAAAGCCTAGAGAAAGTACCTACTTTTTCAAATATGCATACAAAAAACATAAATCCACAAAGAACATGAATAATCAGGGAAACTGGATACCATCCAAGGAACAAAATAAAGCAATAGTAACCAACCCTAAAGAAACGGAGATCTGAAAATTGCCTGACAGAGAATTCAAATAATCATCTTTAAAAAGCTCAGCAAACTACAAGAAAATACAGATAAACAACTAAACAAAATTAGGAAAACAACATATGAACAAAATGAAAAGTTCAACAAATACAGAGAAACCACAAAAAAGAAACAAACAAATATTCTAGAGCTAAAAACACAATGACTGAATTGAAAAATTCCATAAAGAGCTTTGCTATAGTTTGGTTTCTTTGAACTCTTCAAATCTCATGTGGAAATCAGATCCCCAGTGTGAGAGGTGGGACCTGATGGGAGGTGTTTGGGTCATGAGGGCATATCCCTCATGAATGGCTTGGTGCTATCCTGGTGATAATGAGAGAGTTCTAGGTCTATTACCTCTCACAAGGGCTGGTTGTTTAAAAGACTCTGGCACCTCCCTCATTTCCCTCTTGCTTCCTCTCTTGTCATTTGATTTCTGTACACACTGGCTGCACTTCACTTTCCACCATGAGTGGAAGCAGTCTGAAGCCTTTACCAGAAGCAGATGCTGACACCATGCTTCTTGTAAATTCTGCAGAACCATAAGCCAAATAAACTTCTTTTCTTTATATATGACCAGCCCTAGGTATTCCTTTATAGTAATGAAGAATAAGACAAGCTTCAACAGTAGATTTAATAAAGCAAAAGAATCAGCAAACTCGAAGGTAGGGCATTTGAAATTACCCAGTAAAGGAACAACGACAACAAAAAAAAGCCTGTAGGATTTATCAAGCAAACCAATATATGCCTTATGGGAGTCACATAAGAAGTAGAGAAAGAGAAAGGGACACAAGACTATTTAAGAAATAATGAGAGAAATTTCCCAAACCTGGAAAGGAAACCCCAAATAGATTAAATACAAAGGGATCTTTACTGAGACACAATATGATCAAATTCTCAAAAGTCAAAGTCAGATAGAATTTTGAAAGTAGCAAGAGAAAAGTATCTCATCATATATTAGATAACTTCCTTAGAACTATCAGTGGATTTCTCTACAGAAACCTTGCAGGCCAGGCCAGGTGCATTCCCAAGCATCTACATTTTCAGCTATTCAGGAAGCTGAGGTAGTAGGATCATTTGAGTCTAGGAGTTCAAGTTCCAGCCTTGGCAACATAGTGAGACCTCATTTATAAGGAAAAAAAGAAAGAAAGAGAGAAAGAAATTTTGCAGGCCAGAAGAGAGTAGGATGATTATATTATATTCAAAGTGCTGAAAGAAAATTGTCAACCAAGAATACTATACTTGGCAAATCTGTCCTTTAGAACAGGCTCCCCAACCTGTGGTGAACTGTATAATTATTTCATTATATATTACAATGTAATAATAATAAAGTGCACAATAAATGTAATCTGTTTGAATCAATCTGAAACCATTCCCAGTCTCCCTGGTCTGTGGAAAAATTGTCTTCCATGAAAACAGTTCCTGGTGCCAAAAAGGCTAGGGACTACTGCTTCAGAATGAAGGAGAAATAAAATGTTCCCAGACAAACAAAAGCTGTGGGAGTTCGTCACAACTAGACTTGCCTTAAAAGAAATGCTAAAGGGAATTCTTCAAGGAGATACGAAAGGATGCTTACCAACAACATGAAAATACATAGAAGTGTAAAATTTACTGTGAAGGTAAGAATATAGTCACATTCAGTATGCTCTAATACTGTACAGTAGAATATAAATAACTTTTCACTCTAGTATAAAAGTTAAAAGACAAAAGAATTAAAAATAATTATAGATATAATTATTTGTTAATTGATACACAACACACAAAAGATGTAATTGTGACATCACTAATATGAAATGTGTCAGGAGAAGAAGTTAAAGTGTAGAATTTTTATATATGGCCAAAGTTAGGTTCATATCAGCTTCACACAGAGTATTACAACTACAAGATATTTCATATAAGCTTCGTGGTAACCGCAAAGAAAATGCTATAGTTCACATACAAAGCATAAAGGAACTAAAGCATACCATTCCAAAGAAAAATCATCAAATCACAAAGGAAGTTATCAAGAAAAAAAGGAACAAAGAATCTACAAAGCAAAGAAGAATTAACAAAATGGCAGTAGTAAGTCCTTACTTGTAAATAATTAATTTAATTTAAATGTAAATGGATAGAAGTATCCAACCAAAAGACAGAGTGTCTACATTGATTATAAAAAAAAATGAGTACAAAAAACTCACTATAGCTTAAAGCACAAACATATGTAGAAAGTGAAGGGATGGTAAAACATATTCCATACCAATAGTAACCAAAAAAAGAGCGGGAGTGGCTATACTTATATCAGACAAAATAGACTTTTTAAATCAAAAGCTGTCATAAGAGACAAAAAAGGTCATTATATAATAATAAAAGGGTCAATTCATCAAGAAAGTTTAACAACTGTAAATATACATATGCACCTAATATCATAACATCTAAATATAGTAAGCAAATATAAACAAAAATGAAGGGAGAAATAAAAAGCAACACAAAAATAGTAAGGGACTTCATTACTCTACTTCCAACAATGGATAGATCATCCAGCCAGAAAATCAATAAAGAAACATCACACTTGAATGACGCTACAGACCAAATGGACCTAACGGACATACACAGAATATTCCATCCAAACGCAGCAGAACACACACTCTTTACAAGTGCACATGGAACATTCTCCATGCTAGATTATATTGTGGGCCACAAAACAAGCCTTAACAAATTTTTAAAGATTGAAATCATATCAACTATCTTTTCCAACCACAATAGTATGAAACTAAAAATCAATAACAGTAAGAAAATCAGAACATTCACAAATATGTGGAAATCAAACAACATACTTCTGAAAAACCAATGGATCAAGAAATAAATCAAAATGGAGAGTTTTTAAAATCCCAAGACAAATGAAAATGGAAACACAACATATTAAAACTTACAGGATGCAGCAAAAGCAGTTTTAAGAGAAAAGTTTATAAACACCTACATTAAGTAAATAAAAAGGCATCAAAGAAACAACTGAACTTTATACCTCAAGTAACTAGAAGGAGAAGAACAAACTAAGCCAAAAGTTAGCAGAAAGAAGGAAAGAAATAATATGAGTGAAAGAGAAACGAAATGGAAACTAGAAAAATAGAAAGATGAATGAAATTATGAATTGGTTTTTTGAAAAGTTATATAAAATTGATAAACCTTTGGCTAGACTAAGATTGGAGAAGATGAAAATAAATAAACTTATAAATGAAAGATGAGACATTATAACTGATACCACAGAAATAGAAAGATTGTACTATGAGAAATTATACATGAACAAATTGGATAACCTAAAGAAACTGATAAATTCCCAGAAACATACAAACTACCAAGACTGAAACATGAAGAAATAGAAAATCTAAACAGACCAATAATAAGTTGATTGAAGCAGTAGACAAAAATTTCCCAACAAAGAAAAGCCCAGAACCTGATTGTTTCAAAGGTGAATTCTACCAAACATTTAAAGAATTAATGCCAATCCTTCTCTAACTCTTCCAAAAAACTAAAGAGGAGGGAACATGTTATGGCCTGAGTGTATCCATCGAAATTCATATTTTGGAAGTTTAATCCCTAATGCAACAGTGTTGGGAGGTGTTTAGATCATGAGGGATGCACCCTTGTTAATACATTAATGCCATTATAAAAGGGCTTAACAGGAAGTTTTATCCTTTGTACTCTTTCCCCTTCTGCCATCTAAGGACAAAGAATTCCTCCTCTCTAGAGGATGCAGTATTCAAGGTGTCATCTTGGAAGCAGAGAGAAGCCCTTACCACATGCCGGCACCTTGGATCTTGGGTTTCCTAGCCTCCAGAACTTTGAAAAATAAATCTCTATTCTTTACAAATTACCCAGTTTCAGGTATATTGTTTTAGCAGTGCAAACAGAGTAAGACAGAACACTTTCAATCTCATTTACAAGGCCAGCGTTACCCTGATACCAAAGCCAGAAAAGAACACTACAAGAAAAAAAATTACAGGCCAATATCCACGATAAATATAGATGCAAAAATCTTCAACAAAATACTAGCAAAAAAAAATTCAACAATACAGCAAAAGATTCATACATCATGATCTAGTGGGATTTATCCCTAGGATGCAAGGACATTTAACAAATGAAAACCAATAAATACGATACACCACATTAACAGAATGGAGAATAAAAATCATAGAATCATCTCAATAGATGCAGAAAAAGTATTTGACAAAACTCAATATCCTTTCATGATAAAAATTTTCAACAAATTAGGTATTACATGAATGTACCTCAACATAATAAAGGTCATAGATGACAAGCCCATAGCTAACTACATATTCAATGGTGAGAAGCTGAAAGCTTTTCCTCTAAGATCAGGAACAAGACATTGATGTCCACTCTTACCACTTTTCAGTATAACACTTGAAGTCCTACTTAGAGCAATTAGGCAAGAAAAAAATAATAAAATATATCCAAATCAGAAAGGAAGAAGTAAAATTGCCTCTGTTTGCAGATGACATGATATTACATAGAGAAAACCCTAAAGACTCCAGCAAATACCTGTTAGAACTAGCAAACAAATTCAGTAATGTTGCAGGATAGAAAGTCAACATGCACACTCAGTAGCTTTTCTATCTCTAACAACAAAGTATATCTAAAAAGAAATCAAGAAAACAATGGTGATATAGCACCACTTGTATTTTCCTGGATAGAGCTGGAACCCATTCTACTAAGTGAAGTATCCCAAGAATGGGAAAACAAGCACCACAGGTACTCACCAGCAAACCATTTTCACTGATCAACACCAAAGTGCACATATAGGAATAACATTTATCGGGTGTCGGGCAGATGGGACAGGGGAGGAGCGGATGGGTATATGCACACATAATGAGTGCGATGCGCACCATCTAGGGGATGGACACGCTCGAAGCTCTGACTCAAAGGGGGAGGGCAAGGGCAACATACATAACCTAAACATTTGTACCCCCATACTATGCTGCAATAAAATAAATAAATAAATAAATACATACATACATACATAAATACATAGAAAGAAAGAAAACAATCCCATTTACAATAGCTACAAAAAATAAACATAATATTCAGGAATAAATTTAACCAAGGAGGTAAAATACTTATACATTGAAAAGTATAAAACATTGATGAAATAAATTGAGGAAGACACAAATCAGTGGAAAGAAATGCTACGTTCATGGATTGGGAAAATTAATAGTGTTAAAATGTCCATACAACCTAAAGCATTCTACAGATTCAATGAAATCTCCATCAAAATTCCAATGGCATTTTTCAAAGAACAGAAAAAAACATCCTAAAATTTGTATGGAACCACAAAAGACCCTGAATAACCAATGCGATCTTGAGCAAAAAATAAATCTGGAAGTATCATGTTACCTGATTTCAAAATATATAACAAAGCTACACTAATCAAAACGATATTTGCATAAAAACAGATATATAAACCAATGGAACAGAAGAGAAATCCCGAAAATAAATCCATGCACTTACATTGAATTTATCTTTGCCAAATTGCCACAAACACACAATGAGGGAAGGGCAGTATCTTCAATGAATGATATTGGGAAAATTGGATATTCACATACAGGAGAATGAAATTGGACCCTTATTTCATACTACATACTAAAACCAACTCAAAATGGATTACAGACTTAGGTGTAAAACTTGAAACTGTGAAACTTCTAGAAGAAAACAAAGGGAAAAATCTTCTTGACATTGATTCATACAATAATTTTTTTATACAACCCCAAAACCACAGATGGCAAAAGGAAAAACAGACAAATGAGATTGCATCAAATTACAAAGCTTTTGCACAGTAAAAAAAACATAGGCTTTGAGTGCCACGACACGTTATTATAATTTTTGTTTTAGTCATCAAATATGACTTAAGAAATTCACAAAAAGGATAGTCTATTTTATTTATAGTCATATAGTCTATTATTATTTATCCCAGTTTATTTCACATTCCACTATTCTTCCCTTTGTGAAGTTCAATGTTTCATCTGTTATCATTTCCTTTCTGCCTGGAGAGCTTCCTTTAGCCATTTTTAAGGGTAGATACATCTCTACTAGTGAAAAATATTCATTGTTTTTCCTTGTCAGAGAATTCATTTCCCCTTCATTTCTGAAGGAGAGTTTCACCAGATAGGAAGTTTGTGGCTGACATGTTCTTTTGTTCTGCGCCTGAAAAATGTTGGGCTAATTTCTTTTGGCCTCCATGGTTTCAGATCAGAAATCCACTGTCACTTGAACTGGTGTTCCCCTGTAAGTACTGAGTCATTTCTCTCTGGTTGCTTGAAGACTTACCTTTACTTTTCCAAGGCCTAACTGTGATGTGTCTTGGTACATACTTTGGGGGTGGGGGGAAGGAGTGGCTATCCTATTTGGGATATACTCATCTCTTTCAATCTGTAGATTTGTATCTTTTGCCAAATTTGGAAAGTTTTCAGCCATTACTTCTTCAAAAACTTTTTCAACCCCATATATTCTCTGCTTCTTCCTGAATTCTGAAGATATGAATGTTACATATTTTTTTTACAGGTGCTTGAGCTCTGTTCATTTGATTTCCAGTCTATTTTCTCTGTGCTGTTCAGATTAAGTTCTATTGATTTGTCCTCAAGTTCACTGATTCTGTCTTCTGTCATTTCCACTCTACTGTTGAGTTCTTCCAGTGAGGTTTTCTATCTTTTTCAAGGGAATTTGTAATCACTCATTCAATTGCTTTAAAATTTTTGTCGAATGATTCTAATATCTGATTCATCTCAACTGTCTTTCCTCATTAAAATTGTGATCTTTCTTCTCTTCTTGGACGGGTTTCTTGGTATAGTGGGTGATTTTCTTGACATGACAGGTGATTTTCTATTGTATCCAGGACATTTGGATGTAAGTTTAAGAGGTGGGGGTTTTTCCCCCAACTTATACCTTCTATTTTGATAGGCAGTCACCTGTTTTGGTTTAGCATGTGGGTTCCTCCTGACCTCCCTGAGTTGCTGACGTCACTGCTAGGGGAAGAGAGGTTCTCTGCTACCAAGGGGTTTGGGGCTGGAGACAGGGTGAGCTGCCCTGGCTCTGCTGATGGAGCTGCTGTGGCAGTTTGGGCCCACCTCTTTTGGCAGGTGTGAAATGGGGAGAACAGTTGGCTTGATGAGGGCTCTGCTGGCAACATTTGTGTGCAGACTGGGCAGTCAGGAAGTTCCAGCCGGGCTTCCCCTTTCCCACTCCTTTGGCCAGAGAAAGCGCACATTCCCTCCCTTCCTCCCTCTTTTATTCCCTTCCTTACTGTCTCCCTCCTTTCCTTCCTTCCTTCCTCCTTCCCCTTCTTATTCTCTCTCTTCTTTCTTTCCTTCCTTCCTTCCCTCCATCCATTCTTGTCGGCAGTTCAGGGTTGCAGGGCTCTCCAGTGGCCAGCCAGAGATACATGGGGGATAGGAAGAAAACCCAGGGAACTCGCCATGATGACTTTCTTCAAGTCCTGAGGTCCCTCGCCAATTCACTTTTTTCTTTCCTACCTTTTAGAATCCTTTTATGACTAGCTGTTGAATTCTTTCGAGCTATTTAATCGTATAATATTTAGAGGGACAGAGCAAGTAAAAGTGAGTTTATACCATCTTGTCTCAGAACTGGAAGCCACGAAATGCTTTTTAAAAATGGATTGTTTCATTTACTCTTAAAAATCTTATTACTGATTTAAAATGAAAAGCAGCAAAGTAACTTATTTAAGGTGACCTAGCAAATTGGTGGTGAAATGAGGGTTTACACTCAGACTGTCTCTAGAAGGCCCAGCTCCTTCTTCTGCCTCCCCATGACTACCCCAGGGCTTTTGAGAACAGGCACTCTCTGCCTCCTTCCTGCACAAGCACACACAGGGATCCATTCCCACGGGATGATGGAGGGAAGGGAATCAAAGGCTAGCTGGGGACTTGAGTGGTCTGTAAAACCCAATCTTCCATTTGAGATTCACTCCCAAATGGCAAAAAAGCTACATAGGAAATAAATGTAAATAAACTCAAACAATTCACTATGTTAGCAAATATTCTGTTGGCCAAAATATTAACACCAAACACAAAATGAAGAAGAGGACCTGCCTGATACCTCTAACTTCTGAATTTCCTACATGAGGCTGGCACATAGTAGATCCTCAGTAAGTATTCCCTGCCTGAAACTAAAATGAACCAGCCATTTTAGACACTGGATGAACCTTGGCTCAAATTACCTCCTACCAGACAGTGTTCTGGAGAACAAACAACCACATCATGACACCCTGTGGAATATGTGAGATACTACACTATGCAAGCTCTACCAAAGCCCAAATTCAAATGGACAGAGGGAAAGCAAAAAAGAAAACAGCTCCCCAAAGTGCATAATGAATATTTAAAGGTCTAGAATGCTCTTTTATCGTCAGCAGTCTGACTCCGATGGATAAGGCACTCTAAAATAAAAGTGCCTGCTTCCCGTGCTCAGTGCTTATCTGAATTCCAGAGCATTTATATGATTTCCTTTCTCTTAAAACTAATTTTAAAATGTGATCCAAACCCCTAACCAAGACAGCATGTTCCCAAATAGTATGGAATCTTGTGTAATTTTTCCTTTAGACATAAAATAAATAGGCAGCAAATTTAAAACATCCCCAAATTGTTACAAAACGAAACATCCTGAAAAAATCCAATGATTAAATGATAGAAAAGTGCAAGGGAGCTTTGAGAAATATTCGAGATGTAAAAATATTAAAAAGTGACTGCTGTAGACAAGATCTGCATGGTTTGTTAACCATGGCTAAACTTAGTGAGAGTATCGCAGAGTGGCTAAGAGGTCTAAGAGCCTCCAAAAAGAAAAAACTCCTAATATCATGTAAACTCATATCTGCTGGATGTCATGATACTCAAAAAGAAAACTTGTTTTTGTTTGCTTTCCATATGAAAACCTGAAAACCCATCACATTTAGTAGCAAAATATTTCCTATTTTTAAATATTTTGTATCCCCCCAACTGAAACAAAAAGTATACACAAAGGAATCATTGTATGCAGCAGAAGTACACTTGTACTACATTGAACAGAAAATGATTAAGAATTTTTGATGACATTATACTTTTATAAGAAAGTCATAGCTACATATGTTATGTAGCTTTGGGATAAAGTTTCAACCATGCATACACCTTTCATTTTCATGAAATTCTGTATTTATTCCATAGTATCTGATATGAGAAAATTGGTCTGCTTATTGGAACACACAAGACACTCAGAAGAAAAGAGGAATTAAAAAGGAAATAAGACAAATGGAAAAAGTACCTTATAAAATCTTTAAAATCTCATGAAAACCATATATAGATGACTGTGATTTTGAGAAATATACAACTGATTTTCTACAGATTTTCATTGATACATTTTCTTTTCATACTTACACATTCATTTTCCACTAATTCTATTCTAAACTTTAAATTTAGCTGACAAGACAGTACCTGCCTTTCTCGCTTGCTTTGTTGCTATTTAATTTCTAGGCTACAATTCAACTGCAACTAACTTTAAAACTTAAGTGCATCATCTAATCTTTGACTATTTAAATAATGTATATTTTAGTAATTAAGATATGCTGTTAAGATCACTAAAAAAAAAAATCATTAAACTCTTTGGGGATAAAAGTCTTTTCTTGTCCACACACTGTCAATAAACAAAGTGCTAATCTTGTCACTTTTTTGGCCACTGTCTCAGGAATGCTTCTTAAGTACTCAAAGGATTAAATTAAATCTCACCTGCAGACAGGCTTTACAATTCAGCTGAAAACCTAGTTCTCAAAGGAAAATTACTTTCATTATCTTAAGTTAAAACCAAATATTCTGTCCTCTGGAATTTGCAGGAAAAGAGCAGCATCAAAGAAAACAATCCACTTCAAGAGAGTTTGTTCGTCAGGACCCTGTCTAAAAGAATTACTTAAGGGAGAATTCGTTTTAGAAAATATTTTCTCAAGGTCATTCTAAGACAGCTATAAAACTGTGTTATTTAAATCACTTTAAGTTGATGCATTTTTGCAATTTTGACTGTGTTCTTGGGGTTTTAATATTTTTTTTAAAAAGAATGATTTTATGTATAGTCCTTGTTTTGAATTTTAAATTTGGCTATGGTCTTTTACTTTTTTAAGAGATTGTATAATTTTATGAGCTAAACATCTGAAACCTACAAAGGGAATAAAAAGAAGAGATTTATTGCCTTTGAGTCCAAAAATGAAATAATAGAAGAAACTAAATTTGAGATTAAAGGTATGTATTCATTTGGGGGAAAATGACAGCACTTTAGTACTCCAGAAACTATTTTCCTACTTAAAGTACTCTATCTATGCTCTTTAATTTAATTTAAGAAATATTTAATAGGATAAAATACTCATATTGCAGAAATTTTCCTCCTAAGAACAGATAGCATTTCAAAAAGTCCCCCCACCATGTTGTTATAAGAGTCACCAGGGGCAGGATTAGGACGTGGTTCATTTTGGGGCTCTTGCATCTACTTCCTACATAAACAAATCCTAACTCTCTCTCCCCAAATCAAATACAAACCCAGACGAGGGGCAGGGAGATGAACTACTAGACTGAAAAATAGAAACATTATGTCAAAGCATCCTACCTCATTATTTGCAGACAATTTATTTTGTTATTGCTTAGTATCCTTCATGCTAAATGTTCTGTCCCCTACAGCAAATGTTCCATTTCAAAAACATAGTAACATGTGCTGGAAATGGAAACCAAAGCAATAGTTCTGGTGGCTACAGAATGTATTCTGTGGTAGATTAGAAAAATGCACATTAATGAAGCTTAATATGTATGAATTTCACTATCAATATAATCTATAAAATAACCCAACAGTATATCAGAATTCTTTTTTAGTTGTTATAAAGCGAAAGCTTTATAAAATCTTTATGAAACAGAGATTAAAGTGTATTTTACCATCATTAGACTATCTCTAAAAGTGGGCTCTGTTAACATGCAAGAATTAAAGGCAATATTTGCAAATTTACTTTTTATTTTCATTTTATTAATAGAAACACGAAGAAGTGCAAATGAGCAGCAACATTTCTTCAAGTAGGTGCATAAGCATGACCTGTCAAAAGATCATTCTCTTAGTATTTTTTCTTTGATTTGTACATTTGATTCTTTACAATGTGTTTTACCTACACTTGGCAAGACTCACTCCAGCCTTAACCTTGCAGAGCCCAGTTTTGAGTGGCCCTAGCAGGACCTCAAAGATGAATCCTACCTGTGTCCCAGTTCCCCTTCACTTCAGATGGATTTCTTTAGGAATGTATAATCTTACCTGTCATTCTGACTAAAGCCGCAGTGCTGTGTCTGAGCTTCACCAACGTTATACAGTATCTTTGAGCATCTTTAACATTTATCTCAAATATTTTGGAAACTAAACATGAAAGGACCTCTGGAGATGAGGAATTTGCATGAGGTTAAGGTCAAATCCCTTCTCAAGAATCTTTTGCGACATAGTGAGTTATGTTCTTCACTGGAACAAAGGGGTGGGTGGACATAAAGCCCTCAAGAATGTAATTCAGCAACCTCTGAGAGGCACTAGCATCCAAGTGATTTACAAAACCAAATACAGTCAGGGGTCCTAAAGGGGCCATCTATTCCTATCACTCACTGTGTTGTGATGAATCACACATCTGCAAAAAAAAAAAAAACTCAATTATTAAAATATAAAAATTATATAAAGTAGTGTGGCCTTCAATTTGACTGCATACAAAAATCAGTTGAATACCTGATAATGCAGATTCCCAGGCCTCCAACCAGATGTGCTGATTCAGCAGGTCCAGGGAGAGGTTTGCGAATCTGCGTGCTTAACAAGTGCTAGAAGTGATTTTGATCTTGCAGTCTGTGGACCAAAGCTTGAGAAATACTGGCACTGAAACATTTTTACATCAAACTGAGTCTGAAAAATAATAGTTACTTCCCATTTCTCCCTCAACCACCTTCTTCAAGATTGGCAATATTCTCCCTTAATCTCTAGTAACTGAGCTTATTTTTTAAAGGTCTGAGAATTCAAAAAGCATAATTCACTGACATTTAGGACAGCCCCGAAGACATGGGTCCAGGCACAGGATAGGGGCTTGCGGGTGAGGAAACGGTTCCTCTTCCCTTGCATCTTCCTTCTTAAGAATAGCATAGACGTCAGTGGTGTTTGCACTGATACTGGCATCTTCTATGAGAAAGCAAAGGGCATGCAAAGATCCTGTCTCCTATCTTCCCATTGCTCCTTCAATAAAATAACATAAAGTAACTCACCAGTTACTTTACAACAATTCTATCCATAGCCTATCTTCACATAGAACCCATTGGAGGCCAAAGATAAAACAAAGAGGCTGAAGATACAACAGACATCCATAAAAATAACTAGACCTGAAAAATCCTAATGGACAGAGCTTCAGCAACAATGAGACAAATTCTGCATATTCTCTGCCTCTCAAGTTCCTGGTAAAAGAACTTTATGGGATCTTCAATGTATTAGGGAGAAACAGCACAAAAAGACTATGAACAGGCACCCTGCAGTCCTGTGATTTAAACCCCAGGGCTGGACAGATGAGCTGAAATAGTTAAGAAAGCCTTTCATTTTCTTTCTTTCAAAGTTTAATGTCGTTCATTCCTTCCAGCAGTAACCATCTGCATTTGAGAGGTCTGATTACAGCACACGCAGAATTTACAAAGTAAAATAATGACACAGGCCCCAGACTCATTCTGCTAATGGAAAGGAGTCTGTCTTCTGCAAAGTGTCAAAAATTCAATCTCATCTGCTAGCCTGACACCGAAGAAAACGTAAACTGGGCTTCTTTTCCCAATTAAATTCAGGGTTCCTTAAACTTTCCTGGGAGGCTAGTCTTGTTCTGAAATCGGATATTTAAAGAAGAAGTCTGCTTTTGTTTATGTACTTTTGTTTCCTATTAAGATCCAGAATGCGTTTTGTTCTTTTATTGTCCAAGGCAGCTTCCCCACATGTAAATTTTGGAATCTCATGGATCGATGTTCCAGAAAGGCAATCAACAACTTCTACGGTTTGTTAACAAACTCCTCTGGTCCCCTAATACCTCTGAATGCTGTCCATAATCAGAGGACACACTTGGGGTGAGCGATCCAAATCCAGATGTATCCAAAGGTGTCACACTGCAGGTCACTGCAAAATTTCTTGCAGAACTATATTAAAATGTAAGGGGCTGCTGCAAAGCAGCAAGGGATCCTTCCAGAGGAAAATGGATCAGAATTCATAAGCCAGATACTTTACTAATAATTAGTTGATGTGTAGTGTGAACCAACTGTGGAACCAAATGCAGCACTTAGAGCACACGACATATTTAAATAAGCCCTTTGAACAAAATTAAGGGGAAAAAGGGGAAATATCTGAAGTGTTATACCCAAGAAAAGATACCAGGAGTTGCTGGTAGGTCTGTTCCAAGGCAGCTTACATACATTTAAGTACTTTTTTAAAAAGGAAAAGATAGTTGTAACTTAAAAAAAAATAAGCAACTTGCTCTTATGCTTAAGTTCCCACACACTCTCCCCCTAGGCTTCCTCTTCTCCGTGGTTCAGTAATTGCTGGCAAGAGGGGCCACTTGCACCCTCAAAATAGGGGGCAAGTGGCTAATTATTTCTGTATAAGCCCATGTGCAGACTCAATCAGTTGCAGATGTAGAGTTGTACCCACAAAAAAAGCAGCAGCTTCTATACTACAGGGTCCTAGATACAGTGGAATTCCAAGAGAGCAACACAATCACTCTGCAATTCATTGGGTGAATCCGTATTTAGTCCCCCAAGTGGGCTGCCTGGTGATTTTCTTTAAAACAAATTAAGAAGAATAGCACCCCCCCCAAAAAAAAAGGATTTAAGGATATTCAGGTAATATTCTGATGTGCAAGTCAAATCTGCTCTCAATACTTATCTTGGTCTAAATATTATATCTTAAGTTCCTTCAGTGTTTTGCCTAACTCTACCTCAGTCTTCTTTTAATTCAGAAAGAGAGGGGACAGGAAGAAACTGTATGCCCAGAGGCAGACTTCCCACTGCCAGGCATTGTGTTTGCTGATTGAATCCACATGGCAATCCCATGATTGGTGACAACGATCCCTATTTTACAGACAAGGGTCACATTGTTACCAGATGCAAAAGTAGGACTTGAACCCAAGTCTGTTACATTCCAAACACGGTGTTTGCTTTTTTTTGTTTTTAATCCATAGTCATCTACCCGATGCTTTAATATTATTTTTTAATATTATTTAATATTATTTTTTAATATCTAACGTGGATTGGCCACAGCATGCTCAAGAACAGCATTTCTCCTATAAGCATTTATTTCAAACTACTCTGGCTACATGCTACGACACTTCCCTCTGGCCCCTTCCCTCCCACAAGTCCATTCTCAGTGAAGATCAAACAGTTACAAGACAGCACAAGGAAAATTCTTCATTAATAAGAAAATTAAGGCATCTTCTTTCTCAAGCTAATATTTGTTTAATTCCTACTGCACACCAGGTAGCTCTGCAGACCTGGTAAAGAAGCGAGACGAAGTCCCTGCCCCTGCGGAGCTTACGTGTAACTGGAGCACACAGTCAATAAACAAGCTAACGAATGCACATAAAATGTAGTAACTTCAGACAGTGGTAAGTACCAAGTGCTATGAAAAATAAATAAATAAATAAACCAGGTCAGGGAATAGAAAGTGATGGGGTTTGGAGTTAAGTTATGTGAGATGGGTACTCGGGAAGACTTCTTGGAGGAGGTGACATCTGAGCAAAGAGGTAAATGATAGTAAGAACAATCAGCTGGGTAGAACTGCAATGCAAAGGCCCTGAGGCAAAAAGGACATGGTAGTTCCAAACAGCTAGAGGGGAGAGTGAGAGGGGGTGATGGTACAGATGAGGCCAGTGAGGTGGGCAGAGCCCAGATGACAAAGGGCATTGTGAGAATGCCAAGGACCTTTATCCTGAGGGCAGTGTGCGCCTTTAACTCTTTGAGCATGGTGACAGCATGATTGGACTTGTGTTTGATAAAGATGAGGCTGGCTTCTGTGGGGAATGTATGTGAAGAACATGGGAAAGCAGGAATGGTTGGTAGGAGGCCCCCACACCCATGCAGGCAAGATTGCTGTGAAGAGGTGCCCAATGTGACAGTGACTAGACAACTTTAACAAGTGAAGGGACAAACCACTGCAGTTCATCCATGCAATGGAATACTAGTCAGCAATAAAAAAGAACAAGGCTGGGCACGGTGGCTCATGCCTGTAATCCTACCACTCTGGGAGGCTGAGGCAGCAGAAGTGCTTGAGCCCAGAAATTTGAGGCTGCAGTGAGCTATGATGACATCACTGCATTCTACTCAGGGCAACAGAGTGAGACACTGACTCAAAAATAAAAATAAACAAAAATAAAATAAAATAAGCAATAAAAAAGAACAGACTATTGATACCCAAAATACTACTGATAAATCTCAAATGTATTATGCCAAAAGAAAGAAGCCAAGCCCAAAAGGCTACATATGAATGGTAGCCTTTTATATGGCATTGCACAAAAGGCAAAACCACTTGGACAAAGCAACAGATCAGTGGTTGCCATGGGGCTTAGGCTGACTGCAAAGGGATATGAGGGAATTTCGCAGGATGATGAAACTGTTGTATATCCTGATGGCAGTAGTGGTCACATGACTCCATGCATTTTTTTTAAACGCACAGATTGTACATTAAAAAGGGTAAATTTTACTATATGTAAACCATATCTCAATTTGTTCAAAAAAGTGACTGCACTAATAAAAAGTGCTTATATGTCTAAAGGTTGTACCTCTAAGACTCAAGGGTGGCCTCCAAGAGCTATTTCTGCACAGCTATCTCAGTCTTGGATACTCTCCAGTTGGATCCGGGATCCGCAGGGGACTAGGGTAGAAACCAGCTGGTGAATTGTTAAGGCTGCCTTGTCTCAGTTTCATGTGCAACAAGGGGTGGGAAAGTGTTGGGGTCAAGTGTGGAATCCATGCCTCTCCTGCAAGGCCCTCCCCGCTGGCCCTGCCTAATTCCCCAGCCTCCTCTAAGCCTGCCCTTTACTTCAGTCACACTGAAGTCCTTGAACTAACGGCCCTGTCTACCCTCCACGTTCTCTCAGCACCTACACTGCCTCATTGACAATCTCTGAAACTGCAGTCAGGTCATTTACTCTGTAATCTTAGCTTGATGTTTTGCATTGACTGTCATTTTCCACTAAGCCAAAGCTCCATGGGAGCAAGGACTCCATCTCTCCCATCCCGGGCTGTATTCTCAGCACCTGGCACACAGTAGGCCCTCAATACAAATGTGCCGAATGAAATTCAATAAGTTGCTCATTAGAAATAGTAGATCAGCTGGGTGCAGTGGCTCATGCCTATAATCTGAGAACTTTGGGAGGCCAAGGTGGGAGGACTGCTTGAGGCTAGGAGTTTGAGACCAGCCTGGGCAACAGTGAGACCCTGTCTCTATAAAAAATAAAAAAGTTAGCCAGCCATAGTGGTGCATGCCTGCAATCCCTACTCTGGAGGCTGAGGCAGGTGGATTGCTTGAGCCAGCAGCTGACGGTTGCAATGAGCTGTGATCACACACTGCACTCTAGCCTGGGTGACAGAGTGAGACTCTGTCTCTAAAAAAAGAAAAAGAAAAGAAATATCTGGTCTATGCTCTGGAAGTCCGAAACATCTTCTTGACTCTTCTAAAGTAGTAGTTATTAGGGAAAGCAGATGAGAAACTCATATAAAGCTTTCACAGACAGAAGAAAGCCCCTTCACCACTCACTCCCTGAAGCATGCAGCCAGAAGTACTCAAGAGTGCTTCTGAACCCAAGAGAAGACACAGGCAGACCTATTAATAGTTCAGAGTGAGGCACTTCCCTGGGCTGTCGGCTTAATGGGAACTTCACTCTGCTTGTTCCAGAAAGAATGCAACTGGTGATTGGTAGATTCAATCAGAGACCCAAGAATAATTTTCTAAGGCTTTCTTGAAACTCAGATAAGTGCTAGAATGAAAACATTTACCAACAGGTTAAGGTGGTTTCAACATTTTCATTAAAAACCTCTATTTTCAGGGACTTATATGATAAACCAGCAGTAAAACTTAATTTTAAACTGAAACTTGGAAAATAATGATGGACTATCTTCACAGGTATTTTTAAGAAAAAAGAGGGAGGGAGAGGGAAGGGAGGGAGGAGGGAAAGAGGGAGAGAAGGGGAGGGGGGGAGAGAGAGAGAGACCACTTGTAAATTACTGAATTGCCAAAAAAAGAAAACTGAAAAGTAGTTTTAGTGTTTCTTTAAATCATCCTTGTGGAGAGAAAACATGTTCGTTTTCAACATCAACCTCAAGAACCAGAGATCAGAGATGAGACCATTGCACAGAGTAGCTCATGGGAAAGCTGACTCAGCCAAAATAGGACATTGACTTCTATCCACATGGTACACTGGGCAGCCACTACAAAATACACAGATTTAACCTGGTCACATTATTTGTCAGCATTAATGTCCCACGACATAGAAAACAGCAACTCCTGCTGTTCTTAGATACAACAGATTGAGCATAAACTATGCTCTCTTAGGTCCTTATGGCCCCAGACAGAAAACCAGACTTTGAGAAATACGGGTGGTGCATATACTGTCCATTTTGCTTAAAAGAAAGTACAAATAACAGTCAGACGATTCTAGCAATGTGCCACTGGCCAGGACTATAAAATCCCAGCATGTTTCCAAACAAGTTCAGAGGTTGCACCCTCATGGATACCCTATGGATAGTTCAACAATCACTGCAGACTTGTTTGCTGTGTGCAAAGCTGCAGGTTGCTTTCAGCCAGAAAAAGAAAAAGATCTTGATGTGATGCAGCCACACAGATTCTGTTCTGGATTCTGTTTTCAATCCACTTTAGATTTTAAATTAGAGATATTAAACAGAGAGCCAGTATTGTGGGAAAAGACAGCAGCATGGCAACATGCAGGGTTGGCCAAACTCTGGCCCACAGGCAAATTTCCAGCCCACCACTTGTTTTTGTAAACAAAATTTATAGAAACCCAGCCATGTCCATTCATGTATGCAACATAGGGTCTAGACCTGCTTTAGTGCCACAAACAGCAGAATGGAGCATTTGCAATGGAGGCCATTTGCCCTTTAAGAAAACATTTGGTGAGCCCTGGTACGCTGGATATGAGGCGGCAGATCTCTAGGTGACCTTAGGCAGGTTAGCTAATCTCTTTGAGCCTCAAGTTCAGCAACTGTAAAATGGGATAATATTAATACCTATCCCATAAGATCGGTGTAGCAGCTACAAGAGTTAATCCATGCGTGGAAAGCTGGAGGAAATGCAATTTTAAGAGCCTACACTTGAGTTTCATTTGGGACAAAATGTTGCCCCTACTTAGGGAAATATGAACAACTAATTACATAGTCCTTTTTATGTGGGTAGGATGAGAGGCTGGAAGTGTGGTCTGTAGGGAGGCAGAGGAACATGAAGAGACTTAAACTTCACTATGCTCAGGTGGGGTAGAGCTGAAGGTGTGAAGAAAGGCCGTCAGGAGGCCAGGGAGAGAAGTGGGTAAGGGAGGAGGCTGGGCAGCTTGGCAAGTTGCTGAAATGAGCAGACGAAGGTGACCGGTGAAAAACTCCACATGGGGAGGCAGCTTCGTGAACAATCAGGACATCTGACACTCCATTTTCTCAAGTCTGCCCTGCTATGACATGAATGCTGCTCTCCCACCCCGATCTTCAGGTGATGCTGCTCAGCCCCAAGTGCCTTGTGAGAGTGGTAAGAGTGGAAATCAAAGGGAAGGGGCGTGTTCCAGGACTGGGTAAACAGAAAGACCAGACCCACTAGAGGAAGGAAGTGTAAGTGAGCTCAACAGTGTAACAGGGATGGAAATTCACACCCGAGAAGCGGGGACATGGAGGAATGCAGAGAACCCCTGGGGAGGGATGAGCATCTACTGGATGTCAGGTGGCACATGTACCTCAAAGGACAGGGTGACCTCAACTGACACCTGAGTTCTACACATCAAGAACAGCACAAGAGCTAACACACAAAAGGCTATCCTGATCTTTCACACATCCTTACCGTTATGATTATTGTTATCATTATTATTTACTAGAATCCAGAAAGCTTGATTCCCATTGTTTTTCTATCTCATGGTTTCCATCAAGCCACTGAAACCACTTCTGGACCTCAGCTTCCTCATCCATGGAAATGGACATGATAATAGCTGCCCCAGCGACTCCACAGGATTACGGAGAGGGTGAAATGGGACATGTGTCCTGTGAAAATTATAAAGCCCCTTCCCAACATGAGATGGCATCCTTCAGAAATACTTGGCATTTTGTAAGTAAAACTTTAACTAGCCCAATCCCTTAAAACCAAAACTTCAAAGCTCTTAAAGCAGTTTACATTTCTCCATCTTAATTCCAGGCAATAAAACTGTAACCTCCTCAAAGTTGCAGTAGGAGACACAAAGGAGGAGACAGGCCAGTGGCAGCTCATGGTCCCCTCTGGCTGAGATCATTTATTCAAAAATGCACCTTTGAATCATCTGCAAACTCTTCCTTCAAGTACCCAGTAAGTTAAATTTCACCAACAGTTATCAATTACATGGCAATCATTATATCTACTTGGTTTTTAGGATTAAGGTTATACTCTATGGTAAAGAGAATCACATAAACTTATCTTTTTAATAAAATTGTGTACAGTACCTGCATCCCAACCTAGAGCTCCTTCTTTAGAGAGGTCAGGTAGTGCATAAAGAGAAACAGCAGGTCTGTGCCCACATATGGATCACAGTGATGGATCTGCTTTGAATTGGAATAAGGAAAAACAAACAGTATCGAACAGGAGAAATCAAGTTCAAGGGTTTCAAAATAAAAATTCCACAGACACTCCGTTCAAATCACTGCACCTAATTTTGAGATAATATGAATGAAGTCTAGGTGTGGAACATGGTGGTATGCAATTATATTCCAGAATAAATGCCATTCGTATATATGATAGTATATATAAATATGATTAGCTGATATGTAACAGTGATTATGTTTTCTGCTGGGTACTTTTCATCCCTGCTGAATACTTTTAACATCCATTATCTCATTTTACTCTCATAACGGTCCCGTAGAAAAGATATTCTTGGTTCTTGTTTTATCGATGAGGAAACTGAGGCTTAAAGGGGTAAGATAACTTGACTCAGGCCACATAACTAGTGAGTCACAGGCTTAAGATACTGTCTGTCAATAAAACATCGGCCATCTCTTTTAGAACAGCAGTTAAAATCAAGTGGCTTTGCTAATACCAAAGCAAGCAAGTTGGGAAAACTGCTTCAGTAACTATCAAAAGCCTGTTTTCAAGATGCTTCCATTTTTTATTGTCATTCAAAATTGCCCTCATGCTCTATCTATGTACTTTTATTATTAAAAAGCAATTAAGACCCGTCGTGGGCCAAATGTCGGTCTTCAGAAGCTCACAGTCCTCATGGCAGTGCGATGTAATTCAATATTGCAACGCAGAGGCTCTGAAAGACAATGCTAGTGTTAGGTTGCAGCATTCATTACCTCGGGTGAGACACAGGCCCTCTGTGTATAAACTATCAAAGCCGCACTAAACTTAAACTGAAATGCTGAACATGGCGACCTGGGCCCCGTTAATCAACATCTGCTCAACAGTTTGCCTCTTTCCACCAGCCAGCAAAGGGAATGTGATACAGCCTTCATGCTATAAAGCGTGGGTAGGCCGAAGGAACAACCTGAGCTTCTAGATGGGATGGAAGTATTCCCCCACGGAGAGGGCAGACTTGAGAAAAGACAGTCATCGGTTGCTTTCAAGTTTCAGAGACTTCTCTCTCCCAGCAGAACAGCAAATGGAGCAAGTCATTCTCCTCTCTTCTAAAGAGTGATATCACTTTTTCAGACAATAAAACGCATGGAAAGTGAAATGGTTTGATTATCTTTAGCACCAGTAAATTTTATTGTAATCCATGGCCAAATATATTTACGTCTGGTTCTGATATACAACCTTAGCTCCTATTGTTCAGAGGAAATTTGACTTAAAAAACGTTAGTCATCAAGTCTGTCCTGAAGAGCTCAAGCAGTACTTTTCCTACTAGCACGTCCTGTGTAACAGGCGAGATGGAACCACTGCGGAGGTGGCGGAGGCTGGCGTCCAAATCCGCCGCTCTCCAGAGGCCCATCAGCCCCATCATTAGCACAACCCAGCTGCCCAGAGACTCTTCTTATTTCCAGCAAATTCATTCCATTTCTACTTCTTAGCCCATCCCACTCTGAGGCTCTCTTCTGTCTGCACTTTCAGCCCCTTGTGTTGAGAGCTGCCATGCTGCGGTTGGTTCTGTCTGCCCACATTTCAACAACAATAACAGCAGGGGTGGATCCAGATTTTGTGAGGCCTGAATTGGGTAGGAGTTGGGGGTGGGAGACTCTTTACAGAAATACAGAAATATCTTACTTTTGAAAAATTTACAAAACCAAAAAACATGAGAATATACTACCAGGGTTTTTGAAGAGACTTGGGCAAGGGCAGAGGGGTGAACTTGGGCATCATTAGCTTCCCAGCAAATTCATCTCCGATATGTAATAATGAATGTTTACTGAGCAATGTCCACATCACCTCTAGTCCACCCTGCCCCACCAGACCAAGATCTTAACTTTTGACATGTGACAATTCTTCCTTCATCTGGAGACAAATGCTTTTAAATACTTGCCTCTAGAGGACACAAGGTTTGGTCTGTTTTGATTCCTAACAGATAATTTACGTAGATTCCCATAAGGAAGGAAGAAAGACATGAAACGTTGTTTGGTCTTTATAGTTTCCTCAATGTCATAAGGACATCTGCATGCTTGATAGGACTTTGATGTTTCTCAAGGGAAATAGGAGAAATCTACTTTTCAATGCCCCAAAAAAGAAAGAAAGAGTTACAACTTGGCAGCCTCACTGTGAACCATCTCAGAGAGAAAAGACAGACATGCAAATCAACACCACCGACCAGGTCACGTCCTTGAAGCTGACCTGGACTAAATCTGTTTCTACTCTGGGCCTTATGAGAGAATTGGGGTATCCAAGCAGTACCTGGACATAGTTGTCAACCTTCAAGAGCTGAGAAATCCATGCTGGTAATAACTGGTCATTGCTTAATGCAGTCTAAATAGAGAACAGAAGGGACAATGTGACAAGTGGTCTCTTAGAGCTCTCAATCCTGTACTCGCTGCCTTACCAAAAAAAAAGAAGGAGAAGAAGCAGCCAATTACTATATTGAGGGTTTGGCATGAATAATGTTGCCTTTCCTGATCATTTATTTGATCAGCAATGCCACCCCAAAAAAGGATTCATTAGACTCCTTTTCACTCATTCTCCATGAATCTGTACAACTTCTTTATGAAGTGGGTAATATGACCAGGTTTATCACACATATGGGGGAAACCGAGGCTGAGGAGGTCTAAGAAACTGGTCTAAGCTGCAGAGTTAGAAAAGAAAAAAGCCAAAATTTAACCCTAGGCGTTTTCTTCCTCCAAGTCCCCTAATAATATCCTTTCGATTTTCACCGTCTCCCCCTTCCTCCACACACATCATGAACAATGGCTTAAAATCTTAACACAATTTTTTATTTTTTATCTTTGATTTTTAATTGTAAAATGTACAAACATAAAGTTTACCATCTCAACTATTTTTAAGTATCCAGCTCAGTGGTATTAAGTATATTTTCATTGTTGTGCAGTCATCACCACCGACTCTCCGCAGAACTTTCTTCATCTTGCAAAACTAAACGTCTGTACCCATTAAATAATAATTCCTCAACTTAATACAATTTTCTTCCTTTCTCCGATTTGTCAGCATCAAGCGCCACATTGCTTTAGCTTTGCTTTGGGCCCATGAAATCTTCAGAACTGCTGGATTCTTCTCAATCGCAAAGCCCCTGGCGAGACCTCCGCTGACTGGGTAGTGTTCTGACCTAGCTGCCTGGCTCTTCAGCCTCTCTAAATTGTACCTAAAATGCACCACCCAAAGCAACTTGCCAGAACTTTGTTCTCTTCTGTTAAATTGAGATAAGAACAGTACCTACCTCACTGACACATAGGTGTTGTAAGGATTAAATGAGACATTCATTCAATATATGTCACACGTATTGATTAAGTTCCTATTCTATGGCAGATGCTGATCTGGGCACTAGGAATACAACAGAACACAAAATAGACAATGATCCCTGTCCTTGTGGAACTTAGATTCTAGCAAAGAGTGGCAGATGAAAGATAATAAATATAATTGGTAAGTAAATGATAGGTGAAATACCATGGTTAAAAAAAAATAAAGGTAAGAAATATAATGACCTACCTCTTCAGTTCAGTATCAATATTCAAATAAGACAATTTTTTAAAATATTTTACTTTGCATTATGTTCCACATTAAATTCTTCTCCAAATAATTAATTACTGGTTATCAGGTCTCCTGACAGTGATGTAATCAATATGATTTTCAGGGAATCACTTGTAAAACAAATCCTTGATTCTGATTACAAATTTCTGTATCAAGACACCCTGGACTTGATAATCAGCTGTCCTCCGGTTATAATTCCTGATATCCAAGCATATTCTCCAGTCACAACTATCTGGAAACCTATCCTGAACGCTGCCTTCCCTTAACATTTAGGGAGACACATACGTTGACGAGGCAGATGTACGGACCTGTGACTGATCTCCGTAACTGCTGTGACCCCTGGACTTAGTCCAACGGCTGGCTCTTGGGAAAGTCATAAAGCTGGAAAAGTTTTACCTTCTGATCCATAGCCTTCCTATTGCTCACCACGCCACCCTCCCGGCTGCCAGTGTTCAGTGTCTCTTCCACCAATTCTGCCACCACCCTTAATCCCTTCTTCTGGACAAAGTCTCCCAGTTCTCTGATGTGGTTTGATGGTTAATTTTATGTGTCAACTTGGCAGGACCATGATACTTAGATATTTGGTCAAACATTATTCTGGATGTTTCTGGGACAATGTTTTTGGATGAGATATACATTTAAGTCAGTGAACTTTGAGTAAACAGATTACACTCTATAATCTGGGAGGGCCTCATCCAATCAGCTGAAGGCCTGAGTAGAACACACGGCCTGCCTCCCCTAGGCAGGAAGGAATTCTCCAGCAGATTGCCTTCGGATCTGCAACATCAGCTCTTCCTGGCTCGCCAGCAAATTGTCTCGGAGTCTACAACTCTCTCCTGAATTTCCAGCCTCCTCCATCAGATTTTGGACTGGCCAAGCCTCCACAATTGCATGAACCAATTTCTTAAAGTAAATCTCTTCAAATATATATACACACCTCTATTGGTTCTCTTTCTCTGGAGAACCCTGACTAATACGTTTAGTCCTTGCTTCTCTACTGCAGATACTTTAGTCAGGGACTTTCCTACTCTCCTCTGGTAAAGAATCAATGAGGGAATCATAGAAAGCCAGAAGTTACAAGGCTTCTTGGGCTAAGGAGGTAAGTGGTTTCGGGCAACTTTCTTCAGATTTCTGGTCCACAGTTTCCCCATCTGAAAAATGAGGAGCTTTGCACTCAAAGATTCTTAATTTCCATCTTTGCCCAGAAGTCCTCTCTGAAAAATTTAGGAGAGCTAGACATATTCTCTGAATTTAAGTCTTTTATTCCAAATCATATCCTATTGTGCTATATCACAATTCTTTCTTCAGTGCCGTAAAAAAAAATTGTGCTCCAATAAAAAATTATTATTCAAATCATATCCTTTAAGGTTATTTGGCTCTAGTTTTTTATTGTCTTTCCATTATACAACTTGGTAAATTATACACAATTGATAGCCCACGAAAAAAAAAAAAAAAAAACTCCTGTCTATGAACACGCAGACTCTGACCTGCTCAGTAGAGGTTATATTGACTTCCTCTCCGCAGTTGGGAAAAAACCAGCTTTGCACCTGGCTGCACATTCATTTCAATACTCCTGATCCACAGATATGTCTGTACTCGAAATTCTCTATCCAGTTCTAATATCTGCCTGGTTCTCTCATGGTTTAATGAGTTCATTAAAATCCTTAACATGTGTTCATTTTATAACTGTATCAGAGTCATAATTTTAACATTTTTTGAAAATTATCTTTGAATGAGTTCTGTCTCCTCTTCTACGCTGGGAACATGTTAAGTGCATTTAATATGTTTGCTGAATAAATGAACAAAAAGTGAATGAACTAATAAATGAACATAGTCTTTCTTCATGAGTACATAGAGATATTTACTATACATGCATAGACAGTGGTTCAGAGGAAAAGCCAGATTACCTCAGTTCATAACGAATTGCTGCCACTTATCAGCTGCCTTACCTAGAGTGATCCTCTGTACTTCACTTTCCCCATCTGCAAAATGGGAAGAAAACCCCCCCTTCAAAGGTTGTTGTTAGGATTAAAAGAAATAATCCATGAAAATGGCTTAGTACTATGCATGGAAGTCTTGTAAGTATTCAATAAATCGTATCTGCTATCATCATTTTTAAACAGGTTGACACTTGGGCAATTGTACACATTCTATCTTTCATCTAGCAGCCCTGGAGTGCCCCATACCCAACAGGTGTTGCATAACGGCTAATGACAGTGGTGGTGACCACAACAGTTCCAAAATCTCCTGGCCTGCCAAGCTTAATAAAGTGTGTTATCCATTCTTCCAGACCACTGCTGGAGATGTTACAGCCTGACCTTTTATTGATCCCAACATTGTCCCAGTGGACCCTGTTCCATTGTAATTTATTGCAACAGCCAAATTGAATCCACATGACAGTGCTCAGAGCCAATTCTCATTGAGGTTCTCCCCCCCTTCTGCCCCCACCCCCACTGCCCCCAAAGATTTGTGGAGACACTGAATTAGATGATTTACTCAATTCCAGATATTACAGCTATTGAATTCCTTTCTTTAATCTTGCACATCCACCTAGAAAACGATAAAGATGGCCTGGCATGATTTGTTCTGCACTCTCATAAATTTATTATTAATGTGGAGTCAGTAATCTTCACTGCCTGCTCAATTCTTCCCAGCCATGGTCTTTATCCTGAGGAATTCAAGTTGCTTGTTGCTACTGACGTCTCCTATATTCCTCAAGCCTTTATTCCCAGCTATTATAGAATCTGCTCGATCCTGTTGTTATGTATGTGCAGTAGTGCCTACAGCCAGAGAGCTATCTTTCTGGACTTGCTTCTTTCTATTAGCTTATTAAGTATGAAATGTCTGACTTCCTTAAGTACTAAATTTGACAGTTGATATCTCTGACTTTGACACGTCTTGTTTTATTTTTATTGTGAAGGTACATCCTCATTCTCTCAAACTCATGGTTTGGCTTTTGATTATCATTCAAATTGTTTAGAGCAATTTTTGTGAAACTGGATAAGTCAAAAATTTGTGTTATTTTCAAATATGAGTTCTGTCACAGAATCAGTGCAGCACAGACAGCTCGAAATATCAATGAAGTGTTTGGGAAGGATGTGGCTAATGAATGCACAGTACCTCAATCGTTTGAGAAGCTCCATTCTGGTGATATTAATTTTGAAAATCACATGTGTGATCTGAGACCAAGGCAGATAATGATGAGCTGAAAGCTGTGGAAGCGAATCCATCTCAACCTATGCCTGAATTAGCAGCAAAGTTGGATGTTACCATTCTAATAATATTGGACCATTTGAAACAAATCAGCAAGGTAAAGAATGGATAGATGGGTTCTACGTGAATTAAAAAAGCATCAGAAGAAAGATCATCTTGAAGCTTGCCTTTCTTTGCTGTCATGACATAAAGGTGAACCATTTCTATACCATATGGTTATGTGTGATGAAAAATGAATTCTTTTTGACAATCGCAAGTGTTCGGCACAATGATTAGATAAAGAAGAAGTGCTGAAACACAGTCCAAAACCAAATACTCATCAAAAAAAGCTAACGGTGTCTGTTTGGTGGTCCGGCATTGGTATTATCCACTATAGCTCCCTGAAACCTGGTCAATCGATCACAACGGATGTCTACTGCAACTATTTGGATGAAATGATGAGGATGCTTGTGATTAAGCAGCCGAGATTTGTCAATAGAGACAGGCCAATCCTCTTGCTAGACAATACTCACCACATGTCACACAACGTTGCTCAAACTACAGAGGCTGAACTTGGAAACCCTCTGTCATCCACCATATTCACCAGACCTTGCACCAACTGACTACCACTTCTTCCAGGTTTTGGACCACTTCTTGCCAGGAAAACTATTCAATTCTCAACAAGCTGTGGAAAATGCCTTTTGTAATTTCATTACCACTTGCTCTCCAGGCTTCTATGCTGCTGGCATACACAAGCTACCGTTGAGATGGCAAAACTGTGTCAATATTTTAGGCGCACACTTTGATTGATTGTATTGCTTCTTGAGATATAATAAACTACATCTTTGATTCAAAAATCAGACATTTCACATTTAACTACCTAATATCTATAATTTTGCCAAAAGATGTCTGAGCAAGTTAGCACCTCCCATGCACCATAAGGCAATTTCAATAGCTAAAATTGACGTTCTTGATTTTTCCTTCAGTTCAACATAGGGATGGTGTCTCAGGCTCTTTCCCTATCATAGATCACTGATTTTGTAAGCATCTTGGATGTTGTTTTCTACCTTCTTCTTCTCTCTGTGGGCTAGACTAACTCACACTGACACTCCAACTGGGAAACTTATCTAACCACACTAGTTCATTAATGACCACAACACTTAGCACACTCTCTGTTTGGTTCCCATATCCTTGATTATGGAAACTCCACAAAAGGAGAAAAGGGACTTTAAAGGATGAATTATTCAAAGAAAAAATATTTAGCTTAAAATTCCAAATAAAGATCTTGTGATACTGACATGAAAAAATATATAAACCATACAGCAATATACAACAAATGTTTGAACTATGAACAGAAATGAAATACCAAAGACACAATTACACTTCAAGAACAGTTTTCTAGAATTTAGATTTGAACATGGCAAATAACATATGTTTCCTTATAACAATTGCCATGTTTACTAGAGATTTAAGTTAAAGTTACTGTAAACAGAACAAATACATAAATTTCCTTGGGTACTTAACTAAGTTCTGTATCTGTGATATTTAGTCAAGTGCTATAAAAAAATGTTTTAAAAGGGAGGTTTAAAATAATGCAGAGAAAAACTAGCTGATATATACATCGGTAAAAGCATGAATTACTGTGACCAAGTTAAATTAATAAATATTTCATGCCATTTACAGAATTTTTCTCCATCTCATATTATAAACCATAAATCTGAATCTTCCTTAATGTTATTTATCTTGTTCATTGTCTTATGCAATAAAAATAGATATTTCATATAGCTTTGAGAGATCCCATTTTTTAAAACCTAATACAGTTTTTAAGAATTAAAAAGCTATATCTTTTTTTTGAAAAAAAAAAAAGAGGTATAATATGGTACTTACATGTAAATTAGTTATTTTAAAATGAAGTATTCCTATTCCTTTAGAAATAAAAGAGAAATAGGGTCAATAATAAACAGTAAAAGGACTCTTTCTAGTTCAGGCTTCAAGGCAAAACTGCATATCTCTGTACACTTCTCCAGGATCTGGTGTGATTGTCTGTGGGGAGCTGGTGCTCATCAGGCCAAACTTACACATTTAAAAGGCTTGGCTAATTACCATATATCTGCTCCAGGGGTGAAACCAGCATCTAAGATACCTTTGGGCACTCCCCAAACCACTCACTACTTACTACAAATGTTACAAAATGAAGACGGATTTACACAAACTTACCCCTAATGAAAAAAATAATAATGATAGAAGGTCTACAGGAAGTTCTGGTTTCTTCTCCTTCTAAAAATAGTTTAATGTCATCATTTGAACAAAACACATCTCTCTCTCTCTCTCTCTCTCTTTCTCTCTCTCTCACACACACACACATATGTGCGCACACACATGCACATGGTGCCTCTCCCTGCCCTCCAGGGAGCTTTTCATTAGTACACCACCAGAATTCTTTATCCCATCGAACTTCCAATATAACATTGCAAGTTTAGCATCATGAGCTCTGGAATCTGGTGTGAACTCTGACTTGAGCTCATGTGGGGTAATACCTTTGATTTGGCTCTTAGACCCCTCATCTTCTCAACAGGCTGTTTCTCAAGTACTCTTCCATGTTAACATTCTACCCTGCCACAACTCTGGCTTCAGGACAACTTTAGGGATAAAAGACCCATGTGGTTATTACATGAACAGTTTCATAAATAACAGGGTTACTCTCAGAGTTATCTTTAAAAGCATTACCTTTAGGCCGAGCACAGTGGCTCACGCCTGTAATCCTAGCACTCTGGGAGGCCGAGGCGAGTGGATCGCTCAAGGTCAGGAGTTGGAGACCAGCCTGAGCAAGAGCCAGACCCTGTCTCTACTAAAAATAAAAAGAAATTATTTGGACAACTAAAAGTCTATATAGAAAAAATTAGCCAGGCATGGTGGCGCATGTCTGTAGTCCCAGCTACTCGGGAGGCTGAGGCAGTAGGATTGCCCGAGCCCAGGAGTTTGAGGTTGCTGTGAGCTAGGCTGACGCCATGGCACTCTAGCCCGGGCAACAGAGTGAGACTCTGTCTCAAAAAAAAAAAAAAGTATTACCTTTAGAACGAATTATTGATAAAGGCTAAACCATGGATGGATGTCGAATGCATTATGCTAAGTGGAAGAAGCCGGACACAAAAGACTATATACTAGGCCGGGCGCGGTGGCTCACGCCTGTAAACCTAGCACTTTGGGAGGCCGAGGCGGGCAAATTGTTTGAGCTCAGGAGTTCGAAACCAGCCTGAGCAAGAGCAAGACCCCGTCTCTTACTAAAAAGAGAAAGATATTAATCAGACAACTAAAACTGTATAGAAAAAACTAGCCGGGCATGGTGGCGCATGCCTGTAGTCCCAGCTACTCGGGAGGCTGAGGCAGAAGGATTGCTTGAGCCCAGAAGTGTGAGGTTGTTGTGAGCTAGGCTGATGCCATGGCACTCGAGCCCGGGCAAAAGAGTGAGACTCTGTCTCAAAAAAAAAAAAAAAAAAAAGACTATATATTAGATGATGCCATTTCTATGACATTCAGGAAAAGGCAAAACTATAGGGATAGGGGAACAAACTGGTGGTTGCCAGGGATTGGAGGCTGGGGAGAAAAGTTGACCAGAAAGTGGGCAGCACAAGAGAGGTTTTTGAGTTAATAGAACTATCCTGTATCGTTATTGTCGAGGGAGTTACACAACTCTATGTTTTTGTTAAAACCCACAGAACCATACACCAAAAAGAGTGAATTTTACTATAAGTAAATTTAAAAATTAATTGAAAATTATCTTTATAAAGTAATTACATGTTTTTTCTGAGCCCTTTGAAAAAGTTGATGGATTTGGCATTTCAATTCTCATTTTTAGCATAAAATAATAATTTCTTATGCACCAACCATGATGGGCACTTTGTTTATTCAACAAATACCTCTTAAACATCTACTATGTTTAGAAAAATGGAGACTTAACGTAAGATGTGAGCTTATTCTCATTTTGCAAATAGGGAAAATGAAGCAGAGAATATGTAAGAAACTTGCAAATGTTAAAAAGCTTGTAAGTTACAGTGTTAGGGAAATTTCCATGCGTACTAGGGGAATTTCTGTGCTGATTCTGCTTAAAACCACAAAGCAGCTAAAGTAGACGCTGACACCTGTCAGCCTTGCAAGCTAAAACCGCAAAACAGTTGAGTGAAGCTGCAAGCCTGTCACAACTGTACTGTTTGTTATAAACCTATCATAACTATACTATTTGTTATAAGCCTATCATAATTATACTATTTGTAAGAATTATTGTTTATTGGATAACTTTTAAATCTTTTTGCTAATTGGTTAATCATTTATACTTGTGTATGATTTGTTAAGAGTAACCCCCCATAAGAAGTATAAAACCTGACAAAAACCCGGAAGAGGTGCTCAGATTTTGGGAGGCTTGACCCCAGTCTGGGCCGTCGGCAATTAAACTTTTTGACCCTCCAACTCTCTGCGTGCCACTCGGTTATTCCCCTGGGACCAGTCACTGACGCTTGCTGTAACAACAGCACAGAGATTTAAAGCCAGGTCTGTCACAGTCCACGCTCTTAACAAACTAATTATACTGAAGCATGCATGTATATATGTATAAATGTGTGTATAAACTTTTTTAAACAAAAATAAGGTTATACTATAAATATAAGTGTGAAAAAATAGGCATTCACTGATACTATTCTGTATATACG
>CAUYSK010066135.1:0-12020 GCA_963575035.1 Avahi laniger
TTGTCCAATTGATTTCTTTCTAATTTTAGTAGAGATGGGGTCTCGCTCTTGCTCAGGCTAGTTTCGAACTTCTGAGCTCAAACAATCCGCCCACCTCGGCCTCCCAGAGAGCTGGGATTACAGGCGTGAGCCACTGCGCCAGGCCCAGATGTTTCTTTAATACACTGATATCCTTTCCTTTGGATAAATGCCCAGTAATGGAATTGCTGGATCACATATTAATTCTATTTGTAGTTTTTTGGGGACTCTCCATACTGTTCTTCATAGTGGCTGTACTAGTTTACATTCCCACTCATGGCGTGTGAGAGTTTCTTTTTCTCTGCATCCTCATCAGCATTTGATATTTTTTGTCTTTTTAATAATAGCAGTCCTGGCCGGACGTGGTGGCTCATGCCTGTAATCGTAGCACTCTGGGAGGACGAGGCAGGAGGATCGTTCAACATCAGGAGTTTGAGACCAGCCTGAGCAAGAGCGAGACCCCGTCTCTACTAAAAAAATAGAAAGAAATTAGCTGGAAGACTAAAAAATATATTTATAAAAAATTAACCGGGCATTGTGATGCATACCTGTAGTCCCAGCTACTCGGGAGGCTGAGGCAGGAGGATTGCTTGAGCCCAGGAGTTTGAGATTGCTGTGAGCTAGGCTGATGCCACAGCACTCCAGCATGGGTAACAGCGATACTCTGTCTCAAAAAAAAAAAAAAAAAAATAGCCATCCTGAGGCGAAATGAGACAATAACCTCATTGTGGTTTTCATTTGCATTTCCTTGTGGTTTTGATTAGTGGTGTTGGAGCATTTTTTCACATATTTATTGGCCATTTGCATGTCTTCTTTTGATAAATGTCTATTCGATGATTTGCCCATTTTTTAATTGGATCGCTTGTTTTTTTTGCTATTGAGATGTTTGAGTCCCTTGTATATTCTGGATATTAATCCCCTGTCAGAAGAATAGTTTGCAAGTATTTTCTCCCATTCTGTAGGTTGTCTCTTCACTCTTGTTGATTGTTTCCTTTGTTGTGCAGTAGCTTTGTGGTTTGATATAATCCCGTTTGTTTAGTTTTGCTTTTGTGGCCTGTGCTTTTGAGGTCTTAGTCATAAAATCTTTTCTGAGACCAATGTCCTGAAGCATTTCCTCTATGTTTTCTTCTAGTAGTTTTATAGTTTTGGGTCTTACATTTAGGTCTTTGATCCATTTTGAGTTGATTTTTGTGTAGGGTGAGAGGTGAGAATCTAGTTTCATTCTTCTGCATATGTATATCCAGTTTTCCCAGCACCACTTATTGAAGAGAGTATCCTTTCCCCAATAAATATTCCTGGCACCTTTGTCAAGAATCAGTTGGTGGTAGATATGTGACCTAAATGACCTAATTACATTCTAAAGGCCCCACTTCTTAATACTACCACATTGGGCATTAGGTTCCAACATATGAATTTGGCAGGGTGGGGGGTTGGGGGGGTCACACCAACATTCAGACCATAGCAGCAGCCATCTGCAAACCAAGAAGTGGGCCCTGAGGAACTGAATCAGCTGACACATTAATCTCAGACTTCATCCTCCAGAACTGTGAGAAGTAAATGTCGTTTAAGCTACCCAGTGTATGGCATTTCATTATAGCAGCCCGAACTGATTAAGACAAAGGCTAAGTGGGAATTTTTGTAAGTGGTGAAAGAAAGAAGGGCGAGGAAAGGAGTTTACTAAGAAGATTCAACTGTGCAAGGATGCAGAGGTGCGAAAGAGCAAAAAGGTGATTGTGAATCCTCAAAAATTCCCTGTGGCTGGAGGTGATCCCTAGGGGAGTGTAAAGGATGTTGTATGTGAGGGTCAGGAATTGGGGTTGTATTCAGGCGATGAGCAGGTGGTCAGTGTGTAAGAGTTCAGTTTTAGAAATCTAAAGGCTCACTCATGTGAAGGGCTGTTGACACTGGGAAGACTCAGCAGCTGAGGCTTGTTGGGCACCTGCCTCAATCTGCCTTGTCTCCCACATGCAGCCTCAGGGTGCCCAGACCTCTTCCATGTTACCTCAGGGCTCTAACAGAGGCAGGCCCAAGCTGTGTGGCTTTTTATGACCTGGTCTTAGAAGTGACATGGTGTCACTTCAATCTTATTCTTGTAGTTAGAAATGTGTCACAACAGCCAGCCCATATTCAAAAAGAGGGGAATTAGACCACATTTTGGTGGGAAGAGTGTCAACAAATATGTGCATGTGGTTTTTTTGTTGTTATTGTTTCTGTGTTTTTGATTCGACTCTTAGCTTGACTGTTATTAGTATATAGGAAGGCTGCTGATTTGTGTACGTTGATTTTTGTAAACTGAAACTTTGCTGAATTTATTTATCAATTCCAGGAGTCTTTTCAGTGGAGTCTTTAGGGTTTTATAAATGCAAGATCATATCGTCAGCACACGGGGATAGTTTGACCTCCTCTTTCCCAGTTTGGATGCCCTTTCTTTCTTTCTCTTGCCTGATTGCTCGGCTAGGACTTCCAGTACTATGTTGAATAGAAGTGGTGATAGTGGGCATCCTTGTCTTGCTCCATGTCTTAGGGGGAATGCTTTCGACTTTTCCCCATTCAGTATGAAGTTAGCTGTGGGTTTGTCGTATATAGCCTTTATTGTTTGGAAATATGTTCCTTCTATACCTAGTTTGTTGAGGGGTTTTCTCATGAACAGCTGCTGTATTTTATTGAATGCTTTTTCTGCATCTGTTGAGATGATCATCTGGTCTTTGTTTTTTCTTCTGTTTATGTGATGAATCACATTTATCGATTTGTATATATTGAACCATCCTTGCATCCCTGGGATGAAACTCACTTGATTATGGTGGATTATCTTTTTGATGTACTGTTGAATTAAGTTTGCTAGTATTTTGTTGAAGATTTTTGCTTTTATGTTCATAAGGGACATAGGTCTGTAGTTTTCTTTTTTTGTTCTATCTTTTGCTGGCTTTGGTATCAAGGTGATACTGGCTTTGTAGAGTGAATTGTGGAGGGTTCCCTCCTTCTCAATGTAATGGAACAGTTTCTGTAGAATGGGTTCCAAGTTCTTCTTTGTAGGTCTGGTAGAATTTGGCTGTGAACCTGTCTGGGCTGAAGCTTTTTTTGTTGGGAGATTTTTTATTACTTTTGCAATCTCGCTACTCATTATTAGTCTGTTCAGGATTTCTGTTTCTTCTTGATTCAGGCTTGGGAGGTTGTGTGTTTCTAAGAATTCATCCAGTTTCTCTAGGATTTTCTAGTTTGTGTGTGTAGAGGTTTTCCTAGTATTTACAGATTATATTTTGTATTTCTGTGGTATCAATTGTAATGTCTCCATTTTCATTTCTAATTGAGTTTATTTGAGTCCTTTCTCTTCTATTTCTAGTTAATCTAGCTAGTGGTCTATTGATTTTGTTTATCTCTTGAAAGAACTATTTTTTTGTTTCATTGATCCTTTGTATTTTTTTTTTGTTTCTTATTTTGTTTAGTTCTGCTCTGAGCTTTGTTATAGTATTTTTTTCTTTCTGCTAGCTTTGGGTTTGGTTTGTTATTCTTTTTCTAGTTCTTTGAGGTGTGACCTTAGGTTGTTAATTTATGATCTTTCTGTCTTTTTGATGTAAACATTTAAGGCTATGAACTTCCTCCTTTGCACTGCTTTTTTGTATCCCTTAGATTTTTGAAAGCTTGTGTAGCCTTTCTTGTTCAATTTGAAAAATTTTTTGATTTTTGTCTTGATTTTTTTTCAATAACTCAAGGATTGTTCAGTAGTAGATCGTTTAATTTCCGTTTATTTTTGTACTTTTGAGAGTTACTCTTGGGATTAATTTCTAGTTTTATTCCACTGTGGTCTGAGAAGATACGTGGTATGATTTTAGTTTTTCTAAATTTGATGAGACTCGTTTTATGGCCTAATAGATGATCTGTCTTGAAAAATGTCCCATGTGCTGATGAGAATGTATATTCTTCAGTTTTTGGGTAGAATGTTGTGTAAATATCTGTTAGGTCCACTTGCTCTAGAGTCTTATTTAAGTCCAATGCTTCTTTGTTGATCTTCTCCCTTGATGATCTGTGTAGTTTTGCCAGTGGGGTATTGAAGTCCCTGGCTATTATGATGTTGCTATTTATTTCTTTCCTAAAATCTAGTAGAATTTGATTTATGAATATGGGAGCTCATGTGTTAGGTGCATATATTTTAGGATTTTTGTATCATGTTGAATCGATCCCTTTGCCATTATATAATGATCATCTTTGTCTTTTTTTTTTTTTTTTTACTATTGTTGATTTAAAGTCTATTTTATCTGATATGAGAATAGCTACTGCTGCTTGCTTTTGGTTTCCATTGCATGGAATATTATTTATTTATTTATTTATTTATTTTTGAGATAGGATTTCACTCTGTTACCTGGGCTAGAGTGCAGTGGTACCATCCTACCTCACTGCAGCCTCAAACTCCTGGGCTCAAGTGATCCTCCTGCCTCAGTTTCCTGAGTAGCTGGGGCTATGAGCACATGCCACCACACCCTGCAAATTTTTTCTGTTTTTAGTAGAGATGGGTCTTGCTCTTGCTCAGGCTGGTCTCAAACTCTGAACCTCAATCAATCCTCCAGTCTCGGCCTCCCAGAGTGCTAAGATGACAGGTGTGAGCCACCATGCTCAGCCTGCATGGGAATAATTTTTCCATTCCCTTACCTTGAGTCTGTGAGAATCTTTGTGAGTTAAATGGGTTTTCTGGAGACAGCATAAATTTGTGTTGTATTTTTTTAATCCATTTAGGCCAGGGGTCCCCAACCTACGGTGAGTTGTATAATTATTTAATTATATATTACAAAGTAATAATAATAGAAATAAAGCATACAATGAATGTAACATGCTCGAATCATCCTGAATCCATCCTCCTGCCCTCAGTTCATGGAAAAATTGTCTTCCGTGAAAACAGTCCCTGGTGCCAAAAAGGTTGGGGACTGCTAATTTAGGTAATCTGTATCTTTTAAGGAGAGCATCAAGACTGTTCACATTTAATGTTAGCATTGACATGAGGTACTTTTCTGGTCATCATTTTGATTGTTACCTCGTTGCTTTGTTCTCCCCCTTGTGTTACTGTTTTATAAAAGCTATGAGTTTTAACTTTTGGGTGTTTTTACACTAGTGGATATCAATTGTTCTGTTCCACGTATAGAACACTTTTTAGAATTTCTTGTATGGAAGGTCTAGTGGCGACAAATTCCCTTCATGTTGGCTTATCTGGGAAAGACTTTATTTCTCTTTCATTTTTGAAACTTAGTTTTGCAGGATACAAAATTCTTGGCTGACATTTACTCCGTTGAAGGAGACTAAAGACAGACCCCATTCCTTTCTGGCTTGTGATGTGTCTGTTGAGAAGTTTGCTGTTAGTCTGGTGAGTTTTCCTTTGTATGTTTCTTGATGTTTTCATCTCATGGCTGGTAGGAATTCCCCTTCATGGTGACTTTGGTCAGTATGATGACTATATGCCTTGGTGGTGCTCTGTACACATGTTTAAAACCATCACCAGGTCCTTGTAAGATGTCTTTCGGGATAGGTTCAGGAGTGAAATATGGATCTCTAAGAGAAAGAGCTGGGTAGGATATCAAGGTTCGGGAGACCTTAGCATGGGTGATATTTGAAGCTATTATGTTGTTGAGATGGTCTAGGAAAAAAAGTAGAGCAAATAGAGAAGCAAGAATGGATTGTCAGTGTTGCAGAGTGGGGAAAGGGAGATTCGAATTAAGAAATAGAGAGTTAGACTTTCAAAGGCCATGTATGGAGATGCTGAGTAGGTTGAAGGGAAGAGTAGATACTGGCTTTGGTGATGTTTCCCAGTCGTGGATGCTGAGGGATTCAAGATCCGTGGATTGGGATGTGGTTGAGGAAAATGGGAGGGCTGGTACCGTGGGCTCAGAGCCTGTGGGAATGGTAAAGAGAGGTGACCAAGGAGTGTTTCGAAGGGAAATTTGGATTAAGCGATAGTGATTTGCTTGCCTGTGAAGAATGTTGTTTTTTTAGTTTTGAAGTGAAGAGAATGAGTAGTTTGGCATTTCTATGTGTTTGTAAAATGAGAGAAGAAACTAGAGTCAAGGGAGAATAACTGGATTTGTTATTACTATATATGCCACCGGTTTTGGTTGTGATGCTTTCAATGCAAAATGTATTTTAATAGTGATATCATAGAGTTTGACCTTCAAGGAGCTCAAGTCTATAAGCAATAATTCACTTTAATGTGTAAGAGCCTTGCAGAGAACAAGTACTTATTAAATATTTGCAGAATGAAAGTATTATACTCTCCCTGGGTGTTATGCTAGCCAGAGAAGCAATTTCACTTAGAGGTGACATTTTAGCAAAATTGTAGTAATGCTGTGATTTCTAAGGGCAAACCTGAAGTTGTGAGTTCATCATGGAGTGTCTTGGCTGTGGGATTGATTTGTGCAGCTTCTGGATTTGTTAACTGTTCTAGGTGCTCTTGAGAAATAATTCATTCCAGAGTAGCATTTGCCCAACCTGAGGGTCAGTCAGCATTTTTCTTCAAGTCATTGTTGGAGGAGAAACCTGTATGCCAAGTCTGCCTTTCCTGATGACTTTAAATGGATTGCTACTGCTGCTTCAGGGATTCAATGGAAATTTTGACTAATATTAAAGATAATATGACAGATTTCTCTGTGTTTAGGAGCTTTTATTTTTCCCAGCCTTACAATCCCTTCCCAAACTTCCTTCCTTTTTTAAGCCCCCAAGAGAGGACTTCAGTTCTAAGATCCTTGTCTTCCCTGGTGGTGTCCTCTGGTCTGGGCTGTGGTCACTGCAGATGCCATTCTCTTAGTTGAATTATTCCTTTCCTAATGGTGACTGTCATTATGATGTTAAATTGGAAAAGCAGCGAAGTCTAATGAGGGAACCAACTTTTCAAAGTGCAGGCCAGGCTTGGTGGCTCACGCCTGTAATCCTATCACTCTGGGAGGCCGAGGTGGGAGGATTGTTTGAGCTCAGGAGTTCGAGACCAGCCTGAGCAAGAGCGAGACCCCGTCTCTACTAAAAAAAAAATAGAAAGAAATTGGCTGGACAACTAAAAATATATAGAAAAAATTAGCTGGACATGGTGGCGCATGCCTGTAGTCTCAGGTACTCGGGAGGCTGAGGCAGGAGGATTGCTTGAGCCCAGGAGTTTGAGGTTGCTGTGAGCTAGGCTGACGCCATGGCACTCTAGCCCAGGCAACAGAGTGAGACTCTGTTTAAAAAAAAAAAAAAAAAAAAACCCAAGTGCACAGGATGACTTTGTGAATTTTCTCCAATCCAGAGTGGAGCAGAAACCTCAAATCACATGTCAGTTTGTCCCCTTATTTTCTTCTTAATATGTTCATTTCTCTCAGAATTTCTGTCTCTTGTTTTTGCTTTTCCTGTCTCCTTCCCTTAGCTTAGCCTTTCTCTCTCTTTCTTTTTTCTCCACTCAATTTCTCTTTTTTTCTTTCTCTTTTTATCTTTCTTCATTTGGAGCATAAAATGGAACTCAGGCATTTTTGTTGTTCTTTTTGTTTTGCTTTTATATAATTAATTTTATGGATTTATTCAGTATATTTTATGGGTCCTATTAGTATTACATTTTTTGTCTGTAGGAATAATAGGAAAAAAAACCCTGAAAATGGATTTCTTAGTTTGTTCATTTATTATTAATTTCATTGCTATTTCAAAGGTAATTTAGTTCTTTTTATATGTGCTTGTGTGTCATGATTCAAAGCTTAAAGGAAACATTTCAAATTATTAATTGAGAACTAAAAAAATATAATACTTTATTGAACAATTTGGATTTCTCTGTAGGAATTCTGGGCCAAGGAGAAACACTTAGAGACCACAGCATCTTTCCTTTTTCTTGATATAAGGGTATTGTAATTTAAAAAACCTATTAGAAGATGAAGAGGGGCTGGGTGAGGTGTCTCATGCCTGTAATCCTAGCACTCTGCGAGGCTGAAGCAGGAGGGTCCCTTGAGGCCCCAGGACCAGCCTGAGCAAGAGTGAGACCCCGTCTCTACTAAAAATAGAAAAATTAGCAAGGCATGGTGGCTCGCACCTGTAGTCCCAGCTACACCGGGGGCTGAGGCAGGAGGATCACTTGAGCCCAGGGGTTTGAGGTTGCGGTGAGCTGTGATGATGCCACTGCACTCTAGCTTGGGAGACAGAGTGAGACCTTGTCTCAAAGAAAAAGATGAAGAGGAAACTTGATTTTTCTTTCTCAATTAAAGAGACCGAGGCAAGTGGTGAGTCAATTGCGATTCTAATCCAGTGCCATCGCAGAACATGGACCTCTGTCCTGTTGTCACGTCCACTTTGGACTCTGCACACATTGGTCACCAGTGAGGGCTCCAGCTTCCGAGAGCTCTGCCTGTGCCCAGAGCTTGGGGGAAGGCTGCGGTAGGGCCCGCCGCTTCCCTGGTGCCCCCGGGAGCCTCCCCGACACTCACCGCAGGGACACCAGGGCTCCTCACCTCTCGGACTGTCAGGCTTCTCCTGGCCAAGACGTCTGTCTGCCTAATCGTCCTTTAGCTTTTGATGGTAATATGCAATTTTTTGTGTGTGTTCATTTTCCCATTAACGCTCCTACCTCACATCCCTGTTTTGTGCATGAACAAAAGGAAAATGTGATTGTGTCCTTCACCGTGTGGCAGTTCTGCTCATCCTTTCTTTAGAGGTTGGAAAAGGTGAATGAAAGGATGCAGAGGGAGAGATGGGGATGGCTTGGACCTTTCAGCTTTTGAAGAATTTGAAATTCTTAGTTCTTTTTAACCAGTACTGCATGGAAAAAAAGGCATTTTATTTGGCGATGATGCTAACATTTATGGAGTGCTTCCTAGGCCCTGGCTCCAACCAAGCCCTTATGGGCAGCACGGGCCTTGTTTGATCTCACATCAGCCCTGGGTGTATGGATGGATTCTTCCTCTTCCTGTGTCACTGATGAGGGAGTTTAGAGTTTCAGAGGATTAAGGAATTACCCAAGAACTACTTTAGGTCATAGAGTTTATCTACAATATTTACCTCCTCTCAATAATGTCCAGAGACCTGATCTTGAATGAATTTGTTACAGATGTAAATTTGCCAGAATGGAGCGGACTTATTTAAGAATACCAGGTCTCAGATGTGAGGGATTTTGGCTTTGAATTATTGAGTTAACCACTGGTAAAATGTTACAATGCAAGTATTGCCAAAGGAAAATAAAAAGGTTTTGCTGTTGCTGTTTTTGGGGAAATCGTACCTGTGATCCAAGAGAAGGGAGAAGGCAGTGATGAGATCTTGAAAATGCTGGAAAGGAAGCTTTCTGCTCACCCCTGGCTGGTGAGCTATAGCTCCCTTTGAGGGAATAGTTTTTTCTACCAAGGCAGCACACCTCTGCTTATTCCAAGGGGAGCCAGGGGCAGGCCCTATGCTCTTGGAAGCAACTGTGGCACCATTAACTTCCTTCAGTTACTGGGCAGTGCATGGTCAAAGCAGCCGTACTCAATGTACAGGGTGTCCCAAAAGCTGCCATACGGAGGGAAAATGGGAAATTGTAGCTAAATATACCTTTATGTACAAAATATTCATTAACAAAATTTTACAAATTTTTCCTTTGTGTGGAGATTTTTGGGACACCCTGTATTTAGTATTTTCCTATGCTTTGAAGTAATTCTTTATCACTTTTTTTTGCATAAGTTGTACGTAAACTTAGTGGAGAAACGTGTATGAAAGTAAAGCAATAAAATATTTCGTTTAAATAAAAAACCTAGTGACCTTAGCAGCCTTAAGCACTTTTCTCCCATGTTTATTTGTTAGTGTCTGAGAATCCTTCTTTCTTCGAACGTACATATAAATTAAGGGACAAACCTGTTACTGGAAACAAACACATTCTGATGAAAATAAAAACTAAGGTGCAGACCTCATTTTCTTTATTCGCTTGTGTTTGTCGCCCTTCCCTTCTCCTCCCTTGCACACAGCCTATCAAATCAGCATGCAGGTTCTTAATCACAGGCATTTACTTGAAATACAAGCTGCTTTCTTTGGCAGGCCTGTCAGGTTTCCTCTCTTCAAAGGGAACCTGAGACCTGCTTGTGCCTGACGTCTTTCTCATAAGAGATCTTTAGAGCTGGATTTGCCAGTAACAGTTTTGCGTGTTAAATGTAGTGGATGCTTTTTTGGTGGGAGGGGTGTCGAGGAAAGGTGTTTTCACAGCAGCATTTCCTACCTCCTCTGGGTGCTGGGGCTGGAGTTTGCTGCTGGCCCAGTGTGATTCTCAGTTACTGCTGTGGGCTGGCCTGGCTCCTCTGTCCTGAGGGTACGGCTGGCACCTTATCTCCTGGGTCAGCTCTTTTCCTCTGGGTGGGAAAAAGATGCTCAGGATTCACCTGCTTCAGAGGTGGGGGTTGCGGGGAAGTAAAGGCCGCTCTGGTTGTTGTCCTCTTTCAAGCTTTTACTGGCTATTAAGAAATATCTGCTCTAGAAGGTGCCTCTAAAGACTGGGTGTTGGCTTCCCAGGGTTGCAGTATTCTATTTTTGAAGTGACAGAAAGGTGCAGGGCTCTTGATTATATTGAAAGCTGCTTACCAGGAAGTGCTTAGCCCTCCTCTGACAATGTCCACATGGGTGGAATTATGTCCAGTGGCTCGCTTTTAACTTGCTTCCTAACTCATTTAGGAATAGAGATATTGCAAATAATCTTGTAATATCTCTTACACTTGTCCAAAGACAAAATTACGACAAATTTAGTTATAGATCTAATTGGCTTTTACTTGGGATTCCTAAATCAGGGCAGCCTTTATTCTATAAAACAGAGTTCCCATGGGGCAAAGGCAGAACACTGGGTTTTGTGAAGGGGGAACAAGGAAACAGAACCACAGGAAAAGCAGTTGATTGGTTGACGTCAAGTTACTTCTGGTTACTTCCTTGCCAGGAGCTAAAGCAGAGTGGACTTCCTTATGCTGACTCAGGTAGACTGGAATCTCCTGTTTTCAGGAAAAACTGGTCTGTTTGGGGATCTGCGTGCTTCAATTTGGTTATGTGGCATTCAGCATGAGTGACACCGTTTCAGTTTGGTTTGGTCTGTTGGGGTGCAGGATAGGAGCTCAGTCCCAAAACAGTGGCCTTCCATCATTTTTTTTTAACAAACCTTAAAATCACTTATGCTGTTTTTTTCAAGTTTTAAGTCTATTCTCTTTAAAGTACACTGTCATTACTACTCTCTCCCATAGTGGCATTTTTTTTTTTATAATTGGTTATTTCTATTATATGAGGCTATAATAATACTTTTTGCTGCCTCTTCTCTGGGTAAAAAACTTAAGCTTCTTAATGGATACAGCTAAAAATTTGGCCTTGTTACAGGAAGAAAAAAATTGGCTGAATAGTGGGATATGAGAAGAACTGTGTTTGCTTTCAGGTTAAAAAAAGAAATTATTTTTCTCCATACAATGGAGAAGCATGGCCCAGAAAGTTGAATGGCATACAGCTGTTTCTTTGTCCTTCTGCGGTAACTTAGAGCATGGGCTTTTGCTTGTATCAAAGTATAAGTGGGTTATTATGACCACCCAGTATCCAAGAGAATAAAGGTTGAAACCGGAGTAGCTGATGTTCCAAAACCCAGGAGTGAGAATGTACTTTTATTTAGTTTTTTTCTCTTCGGTGAAATCTGAAGGGTACTTGTTACAGAGAGGGAAACTTTTACTTGATCTTTTATTGTAAAGTTAAGAATGTCTAGGCTGTTTTAGATGTTAGCCTTTAAAATTCTCATGTGGTATGTGTCAGTGTGATGCCATTCACTTTTGACATCAGCTAAACTCTCACTTTAAAAATATTTAGAAGGGAGAAATTTGTAATTTTTCAAAAAATGAGATACCACTTATTTTTTTTTCCCTGGTTTGGAACATGACTTATAGCAATAGTAGGGAAATTAATAGATTAGCTCTTACAACCATTCCTCAACTGAAAATTAAGTATAATCTTATTTTTAGATTTATATATAGGTTTCTGTAAATCTTATTTTAAAGTGAATTCCTGACTACAATTGTGGCGTTTATTTGATC